>KN887435.1:29783-39847 GCA_000934455.1 Apostichopus parvimensis | reverse complement strand
TTAATAGAATATCTGAGTGATTAACTGATGGAAAAACAAAAGCTTTGAATATTTTATGTACATCCGAGGAAGAACAAATGAATGCTAATTAGGGGTATCCAGGTTAATATTACAAATAGCGTAATTTGATCCTAAGAATACAGCCTTAAAGGGGTATTCCAATGGCGTAATTTGATTCTAAGAATACAGCCTTAAAGGGGTTTTCCAATAGCGTAATTTGATCCTAAGAATACAGCCTTAAAGGGGTATTCCAATGGTAGACAACGTGGCACTTGCATGGCAAAGAGTAAGTTCTTCCACTCTGTTAGTTTAAAACCCATTCTCTGTATATTGTACCTCACTGAAGATATGGTTGATTGAACCATATGTTAGCTATATTGGCTGGCTAAACCCTGGATCCTCTCAAGTCCCCTCCCTCCCCACCCTCCTCGCAGTGTATCCCATTAGGTGGTCTGTGATGTCATAAATACCAAATGTTCTTATAAAAAGTAGCAAAAACTCTTCAAAATAGCAAATACTCTCCTATCTTGTTGATTTTTGATTTGATACATTTGGAATTTTATTTTTTGCTGAATTTTTGCTGAGCTGTCAATAAAGTTTCCCTGTAATAAGAACTTCATGTTCTTTGGTAAAATGTTATTTTCCTCTATAAATAAGTGAGTAAATGTTATTTTAAAAGAAATTAAAGCAAAACCAATTTTCAGTTTTATTAATTTATGTCCTAATGTCATCATTCATTCCGCTGCTGTGTTGTTGCCAGATGCAATTTGCAAAATAACATCAAAATCTGTTGTCATACAAAAATGCTACAAGGAAGTGGATATTGGCACACAAAAGATGCGGAAAACTTCCACCACTCCTGTTATTTAGACAGTGAATTGCAGTCACCAAAGATATCCCTTTAAAAGTAGCTGCTTTTAATTGAGTTTTAACCAATTAGCAGTTCACTGTAAACATGCGATATCGACTACATCGTTTAGTTTCCCGTATCGAGTTCGTTTGCAGTCGATCAGACATGGGGGAAGAATTAATGGTTTTCAAAGCAAGTTGATAATTAATTTTCAGATATATGTGACAGCTCACTGTCAACAATCGAACAGCAAATTTATTGCTATTATCTTCATGGAAAGATAAGCGATGGATCGTGAATGGACGAAATGGTCTGTAAATCGTTGTCTTGCTGAAAAGTATATGGCACATGGTTACATTGCCATGGTTACTGCTTTTGGATCCAAGTACACTGAATTCAAGTGATGTTTGTAGTAATTAATCACTTATCTTTCTGAATATTTGTTTGCATTTGATTGATACATCGCAAAAATATCGAAACCTTGAGGTGTTGATAATTAATGTAGTTAAACAAGCTGTGCATAAACAAAGATTCTGATGTTCACTTCCTGTTGCAAAAGTGCTAAGTACATAGAAGTAGAGCAAGTACATAATATAGTCTACCTAAACGGTAACTTACAGCATGTTGTTACTCGAGTTTCACGCCTGCAGTGTGCGGCGATCATCAGACAACTGGACGTTAACATTCGTGTATGTGATCTTAACATATATATATGTATGGTCTTATACATAAGACCAGGCCATAGCATAGTATTTTCCACTTCATTATATGATAAATAATACCCTGGAAATAATCAGCAAGAACATTAATATGTACAATGTGGTTTAGCTACATTCACTGGATCTGCTCACTGTGAAATCTTCACAAGGGGGGTGGTGGAGATAAGAATTCTCAATATAGGGTTTTTCTAATGACTCTTACAACAGTTTCGATATGAAAGCTTGGTACTATAACCTAGTTGCGAGCTGTTTGCACCAGTTTGCCGTGCCTGATGACATTGGTAACTTTGCTGTTGCCAGACGCATTCATAAAATATCACCAAAATTTATAAACATGGATACATATCCATGATAAAAATTGCTATAAAGGGATGTAGTTTTGCCCTAAATATGCCAGACATGGGATTGAATGGGGGCAGGGTGAGGGGGGGTGGTGGTAAAGGAGACAAGGAGTAACAGGATAGCGTCTGATTACTTAATTGCACAGCCCACTGTTGAATGTTTGCAACCTAATATTACCATGCATAAACTAACGATTGGACACTCTTGAATCCACAGATCATAACCGAGTCCATGCTGCTGATGTTCTTCATGGGGTTTACTACATGTGTACCCAACAGATACCTGGATTCACTCAAGTCAGCCCAGAGGACCTGGATCCAATGGGACATGCTGATAAAGGTGAGTTTAATGTGGATCTAGTATTGGTGCCGCTCAGGTTTGGGGAATTAAAGGGTGTGAAGACTCACGCAAAAAGAAACGTCTAATGCCGGTAATCTGACCTAGTTTCGAATGAGGTGTAACAGAAGTGTTAGACAGAAAATACACACACACAGCTTGCTACCATCGGTAATTAGACACTAGTGTACAGTCAGTACATACAGCTGTGGTCAATACCCACAGCACAGTGTATAAACGATACAGCGATGGACATCTCAGGTCTAGCTAAAGATAACAAGGTATCACGTTTCATTACTGTCTGCATTTTGTAGCGACACGAACAAAACGTCACTTGCAAGCAACAGAAGTTAACTTGTTCAGATGGCCGCACGCGGTTTGGGGCGAGTCTTCAATGCCTTTAAGCTTAATATGTAGCATTTATCAGGGTTCAATTCAGTTTTCAGAACTCAAATGAAGAAAATTTAAAAATAATTGTAAAGTGCAAGTAATAGGTCAATCAATTAACACTACAGTGTGTCTACAAACTTGAGGTGTTGATGGGGAGAGGGAGAGGGGGAGGGGTTCAGGCACCCAAACTTTAAGTAGGATATTGTGAACATTTCAACCTTACTATCATAGTTAGGCTCAATTGTAAGGGCATATCCAATAAAGAGTATACTTCCATGAACAAGAGAACACGCTTCCTATGCATAAATTCTTCACTAAACAAGAACATTTTCTGTGGATATGGATTTTCCTAGCCAGTGTGAATAATTGTGACTATTCATTAATGGTATCACACAGAGTGAGTCATGCATATGCATGAGCTACACAGTAACAGCTAGCACCCAATTAGCTACATCCCCCACTAGAGAATATCCACAGGACAATGTTCTTGTATGTATGTATTTTAGATCCTCCTGCAAGCAGGAACTCGCGAAGAAGCCATCATTGGCTTATCAAAGTCGCAAGCTGACCGAAATCAGTCTTTTAGATTCATATTTAACGTCCATGATTATGAATTGTCAATTGTCAACAACTCTGTAACTGGACAACATACATTAATCTTGGAGTGACTCGAAACTCGGGACCTTATGATTGAAAGGCACAGTTGGCGTTAACCACTGAACTAACACTCCTAATACTCCTTGTTGGTGAAGGATATATGGAAATGCACTTTCTGTTGCATGTATCCGTACAAATTGTGATGATAAGGTGTTGAGAGCTGCACTATAGCATCTGTGGTATTTTAATGGGCATTTAGCAATGCATTAAAATATGCTAGAAGTCTAGTAATGGTCACCCAGGCTCAAAATTCAATTATTTATGAAAGCAGATCGCTAAATTAAACCTTTGAGTCAAAAAAGAAGTTGGAACATTGAATTGTCTTAGTTTACACACACTTGTAAATGTCTGAAAATCAGCTCAAGGTTCAGAAAATATTTTTGATTTTTTTTTTATTGTGTTCAATTTGAGTAATAGCCCTTTAAAGTTTGCTCTGCAAATAATGTTGCACTAATTATTGGCATCAGCTGATAGCGATATTAATTGAATGGCATTCAGTACTACATCATCAAAATATGCTAGATATTCAAATAATGGTCGCTCAGGCTCAAACGTCTATTACTACAGTATACCAGGTTTCTTAAACCTTTCGAGTCCAAAGCAAATGCTGATACATTTAATTTATCTTAGTTTACACACCTCTATGCCCTCTAGGGTCCAAACATCCAGGAAAATTTATTTTGAAAAATGTTTGATTGCGGCCAATATTAGCGTTAGTCCTTTAAAGTTGTAAGAGCAACAAATAATGTTGCTCCGATTATCGGTGTGGGTACCATCGATAATGCACATTAACTGGCCAAAATTGGCAAAATGTTTTGCAAGGGTCGTTTCCTTTCATACTACATTAGAACCAACTGTAGCAATGTCTCCCTGTCAGCGATAGACGAAAACCAACAATTTGATACGCTCGGTCGATTCGTACGATATAGCGAAGCAAAAGTTAAAATCCATTTGTAAATCATGGCTGGATTTGATGACATCAATAATTATCCACCAGAGAGTCTAGGAGATGAAATAATTCTGATCCCACGTCGATCTGTACCGAATCGCTGCCTACGTTTTTTTTTTTTTTACTGTTTCTTTTTTTATTGATACAGGGACAAATACTCTGAGGTATTCACTTGTTATTGACTTTTTATTGAAGGAAAAGCAAGGATAAAATGTTTGATTCAGAGGCAGGCAATATACAAGAGAAAGTGATATTTGCAAGATGTATTGCACGACAAACAAGCATTAATGGTTAAATTCTGTATGATTGATACCCGAGACGGTGACTTCTGCATCGAGTACCTGGTTTGTTTGAAATTTAAGCGTTGCATAAAACGTGACTGAAATGGCTTGATTTATTGATACCTGCCACCAAAAAAGAATGGTAAAAAACATGAGGGTACTTAAAGAAAAATGACACTGGAGTTGACATAAGATATAAGGATGGAAAAGATTGATTGTTTTCAGTTTAATATCAGGGTCTAGAATCATGAATTTCTTTGTATAGTCCATCCTGTTGAAGGCAAGATTGAAAAATCTAATATTTCCTACCAAGAATTTTTTTTTCAGGTACCCTTATACTTCCCTCACCATGTTTGTAGGGTAAAGATTTTCAACGTTCGGTTTTTTTTCTCGTACCCACTTTAGAAGAACCGGACTCTGCCTTCCATACCCCTGCTGTGACTCCAAGGGCCAGCCTCTCCTCTGACTCCAGTTACGGTATTCTAGCCGGGAACCTGCCTGCTCTGGAATTGATGGCGCTGTTCACCGCTGCGGCTATGCACGACTACGATCATCCAGGAAGGACCAACGCTTTTCTCGTGGCTACGAAAGCTCCACAGGTATGAATTACACATAAAACCTACTATTAACCAACAAAGGCTCAAATTGAGAGAATTTAATGATTAGCACAAATTAAAATTTTCTTTGAAAAATTCATAATTGAACAGAATAATATTTTTGCTGACATGCCATAGAACTAAAAAAATAAATATGTAACAGAAATAGAGGTAGCAGGTCAAGTGATCTAATGTAAATTTTGGTTCTTTTAATAAACACCGTTCACCATTGGAACATGTTGTACTTTGTTGTTTGAAATGCTCCTTCAACGAAAGTTTGATGACAACGATGATTTGAACTCCTCAATCCAGCCTTAGTTATTCAAGGTCCTACAGATGTGGATCCAGCCCAATGACATTACATACCAGCGGCCCCCATGGGTATGGATCCAGTCCAATGCTATTACAAAGGCCCCGATGGGTATGAATCAAGCCCAATGCTATTACATACCAAAGGCTCCCGTGGGTATGGATCCAGCCCAATGCTATTACATACCAGAGGCCCCCATGGGTATGGATCCAGCCCAATGCTATTACATACCAAAGGACCCTGTGGGTATGGAGCCAGCCCAATGCTATTACATACCAGAGGCCCCCATGGGTATGAATCAAGCCCAATGCTATTACATACCAAAGGACCCCATGGGTATGGATCCAGCCCAATGCTATTACATACCAGAGGCCCCCATGGGTATGAATCAAGTCCAATGCTATTACATACCAGAGGCCCCAATGGGTATGAATCAAGCCCAATGCTATTACATACCAGAGGCCCCAATGGGTATGGATCCAGCCCAATGCTATTACACACCAGAGGTCCCTATTGATATGGATCCAGCCCAATGCTATTAAATATCAATGATCTCCCAGTTATGGATCCAGTTATGAATCTGCTAATTATCAAATGGCCCCATTTGACTGTCAAAGACTCCATGCAGGTCTGGATCCAGCCAAACTGCCATTAAGTATCAACAGATTAATGGTTCCAGCCAAACAGTCATCTAACTATCTAACGTGTTTGGATGGATCGCGCTACATTAAATGGCTAATAACATATCAAGATTGCACACCGAGCCAAACCATGGTTAAGTATCAACAGATTGATGGATCCAGACGACTTGAAAAGCTATTAAGCATCAAAGACCTCATGGGTATGATTCCAGCCAAGCGATCCAAGCTAATAGGGGACACAAACTCCGCCTTCATCTTAGGCTTATGTGACAGAAATCTTTGTGAAAGGACAACTCCCCCAAATAGCTAAGACAGTGCTTGTCCAATTTCATGATGGATAACTATTTTATATATCATGTCTAGAAAATATAGTCTAGTCTAGAAGCTAGTCATGTTTAGTCATGTCTAGAATCTAGTCAAGTCTAGTCTTGTCTTGTATCTGTGACATCATAGTGCCAGTAGGATCTGAAACCTTTTACTTTCTTTTTGTTTTTCTTTACATCTTTCCAATGTCAAATATTAACACGGTAGACACAGAAACTAGTGCCATCTTTAGGTATTGTGACCAGCTTCAGTGGTTTAGATTGAGCATTTACAAAGCCTCTCTCCATTACAGAAAATAAATATTGTAATACATAAAGGGAAAAAAAAAACATCCAAAATTAAAAGACTGGGGGGCTCTGATGTCATATTTTGACTTGATCAAGTCTACAGACTTTTGTGTGAGGGATCATTAAATCTGTGATATCTCCCAAATTGAGATTTTTCTTAGCTGTTTGGAGAATTTTTTCCATGAAAGTAAAGGACCAATATTGATGTTTGGGTTTGTGTCTCCTTCAAGTATCCATGGATTAATGGGTCTAGTCACACTGCCATTTAACTACCAATGGCTCGACAGGTGTGGTTTAAAATAGCTGCAGCCACATTAAAAGGCTATTATATATGCCAAAGATTCCACACAGTTGCTGTTCCAGCGGAATTGTTATGAAATATCAATTGACTCATGAAGATGACACTCAAGTCACAGCTTAGACATAATAGAATGTATACCAGCACATACATATAAAAGTTGAGAAAGAGAGAGACCAGAATGGAATAATGTCTCAGATGGCATTCCTTATCATGTTTTACTACTTAATTCAAGAATAGCTTCTTGGGCATGTTCTTATCATTTCTGGGAAAGTGTAGGCAGCTGATAGAGAAAGAAATAAATAATAGTAAAGCAAGTGCTATTTTTTCGGGACAGATTGGATTTTCTCTGATTCCCTTAAATTGTAAATTTGTAGACAATTCAGAACTCAGAATCTGAGGAAAACAAGTGTACAATAACAAGTAGGGAAGAAGGAACATAGGAACAATGTTTGTTCCCAGATAAATGTGAAAAATATTGATTGAAATTTAGAAATATGGGGTTTTATATTGACCATTATAGGCACTGGTATATGTCTTTAACTCAGCATTAATGTAACGGTAAACTATATTTAATATACATGGAGGGCAATTAGAATAGAGCAGTAAATATCCATCGTTGAATTGAAATCTTAATTGAAGGTCATGTGAAGCCATTGTCTTTTAAGGACGTCAAACTATTTAATTAGTTTTGTTCTGAGAGTAGCTTAACACCTTAGAGACTTAAGGAACTGTTCGATTAGACCATTAATCGTCTCAGATGAGGTCAAATTCTTTGAGGATAACAGGGGAATATTTTTCGACCATCACATTTACTTTTCTAGCATATTTTGCGATCAATACAAAATTTGAATTTTGACGTTTTTAAGATAAATTTGACTAGAATGGACGACCAGTTTGATACCTATTTTTTATTGTCGAAATACTACAACTGTAGCATTAGAGTATATGAAGATGTTTTTATCAGTTTGTTCCATATTTGCAATTTTTCTCCAGCATAAATTTGGTCTTTGGCATAGTTAGTAACATTTTAAGTTGCTTGGAAATCCGTTCAGTTGTGGTATGTGGTTATGTATAGCACATAAGGGTCTAGCAGATTATGTAACCGTCTTCCGGTCACCTATGGGAAGTACCCACCTGCCCTCAAAGTTGCAATGTGAGTCTTGAGATTTCTATGAGTACTGGCAATTTTTAATCACCAGCATAGGTATTAATGACCATCATTAAACGGTAGAACCCTAGTATCCTAGCAACCTGTGATGTCAGCAAGTGTCTAGTGTCTCTCCTTGTAAGTTGGGTAATCCAAACCGTAGAATCTTGCTGGTGCTTTGTATTTTTGCTCTCTTGTCGATAGAAAGCTTTCATCTGGACACACTCATAAAGGAGCGATGGTTGCTAATTGCAGAGCAATCCACTTCTTCCTCTCGATATGGTGTAATGGTTAAATTGCCTACCACCGGTTATCAGAGGAGAGTTTGTTACGTTTCTCCTAGCTGCACGGCGGCGTGTACCATGATATTTAACGCATGATATGCAAAGTATTGTAAACTTTAGCTCATGGAAGTACTCGAGATCTCTACAATTTCATGAACAGTCGTGGTAAAAATCAGTACATTTTACACCACGCCGTGGAAAGAATGGCTCTGTGCGGGGTGTGTAACTTCTCTTGAAGCACACGGTCACACGCCTTGATTGTGCATTAGATTATAGCTACATATTAGGTACTGATGTGATACTGGTCTCTTGAAGCACACGGTCACACGCCTTGATTGTGCATTAGATCATAGCTAGATATTAGGTATTGATGTGATACTGGTCTCTTGAAGCACATGGTCACACGCCTTGTTTGTGCGTTAGATCATAGCTACATATAAGGTATTGATGTGTATAGCCCAGTGATTAACGTCCAGTGGTTAACGCCGGCGTCTCCCAGTCATGAGATCCCCAGTTCGATTCCCGCCGACAGCAATGTTTGTTGTCTGGCACTGGTGTTTTTGTTCAATAACAATTTCCCGACATGGACGTTAAATAAATGTGTGCCGAGAGATTGGCTTCGGTCAGCTTGCGAGTCTAAAAGCCTCCATGGCTTCTTTCGCGAGTTCCTGCTTGCGGGAAGATCACATATACATACATACATACATGTGATAATGGTCTCTTGAAGCACACGGTCACACGCCTTGTTTGTGCATTAGATCATACAGTAGCTACATATTAGGTATTGATGTGATACTGGTCTCTTGAAGCACACGGTCACACGCCTTGTTTGTGCGTTAGATCTTAGCTACATATTAGGTAGTTATGTGATAATGGTCTCCCGACAACACTATCAGCTAAAACCTGTTGTTCTTACACCTACAACTACTGGTGCAGATAGAGGGGGGGCTACCGTGTTTAATCTGCAGGGGAGGAGAGGAGGTGGAGGAGGAGGGAAAGATGATTGGGAGATAAGTAGGTTTTGTTTAGAGTAGGATGACAAACTGTTGGGCTGTTTGGGGGAGGGTGGGGGAGGGCAACGTTGAGAGGGTTCATTTGAAAACCCTTATGCCTATAATTTCAACATTCCTGAGAATCCTGGTTTACAAATTTTGGTGGATTCGAATGTTTTCTGGTATTGGGTCATTTACCTTCAGTTTTAGTATAATGATGTCATTACCAGACTCTAGCAAATTCCATGAATGTAAAATGCAACTTAAAAGTTTTCAACTGGATCTTGAAGATACAAGAATACAAAACTTACTTGTAAATTTAAAGTGCAAAATCATTCTCTTATAGTGGCCTCCATCATTAAAAGTTGACTCTGATAGTTTGCAGAATTTTTTTTTATTTTTTTACTTTTTTACTTCTTTTATTATTGTCATCTTTAATGAGCCCTCAAATACCCCTGAATGACATTTCTCCAGCGGAGTCAGTACCCTCACAAAATTGTTTTTCAGACATCGAAGGAGATCAATTTACACAAACAAACTTCTCATATTCTCTCAAAATGTGCCAAGGGTGACAATTAATAAGATGTAAATTGTGTCTGCTCCTGCAGTGGTTTGGCCTTTGAAATGTATCCATTTTCATGTGTTCTTTTTTTTTTTG
>KN887435.1:0-16141 GCA_000934455.1 Apostichopus parvimensis | reverse complement strand
GTTTACGATATGCATCATAGTGTTCGTGATTCATGACATCAAACTCAGAATAAAGCGGTACTATGAATTGCATTTGAGAAGTACGTCTTAACCGGTGTGCTCAGGAGATTATGGAGTCGGTCTTTAGTAGTATTGTATTACTGTATCTTGGTCTTCCAAGTGTTCAAATTGAGTTTTGTGATCACCAGCCTTCTGATCTGATCTCAACCAATAGGGATCAAGATCTCGAAATGAAGTCCTGAATGCGAGAGCGAACAGTGCCGATTCTCCGTGCTCTTTACTGGAAATATAATAATAAAAAAGGGAAATATGACTTTCATTTATGTAATCTGGATCTGTTTTATTGTGCACCTGCATTTCTCAAAAAAGAAAAATGACAAAAATGAAAAATGAAAAATGAAAAAAAAAAAAATGAAAAAAAGAAAGAAAAAGAAGTAATGTCTGTCTGAGAGGTCCAAACCTTTGTAGTGATATTCCTACTAGATTAGATCCTCAGAAATGTAACTCCCACTTCCACATCACTGAAAGAGTATGTCACCAAAAAGTCATAAAATATGACTAAAGCACATTGATGTACAGTATAGTTACTCTCAGATCTCCGTTTTAGTAAAACATCCACATGTTTTCATTACGACATAATTAGAATTAAATTAATACAAGTGAAAGTCATGTGTCGAAGCTGTTGCATTTTAACCGATCATTGAGTGTTGAATGAAAAGGTGTATTAAATTTAACGCTGTTAAGTGGAAAGCATAATGAAAGTACTGATTTTTATGTATAAAATAACCATTTTCGATCTTCTTAATTTACTGAAATCTGGGAATTTGATCTTGATCAGAAACAGGAATTTGATCTGCAACGTGACGAAAGGACCGAAACTTTTTCACCGAAAGAGTTTCGTTGATTGATTACTGATTGACAGAAATATACTTTTGACTCAGACTTTTACAGTCTGTAATGAAATATTGTAATATGATATATTTTTCCAACCCTGGAGAGCGTCTCTGATTTACGGTAAATTGAAACCGGTTCGGATCATCATGATAATATGAAGTACGGAAACCTGCTTGTAAACATGAAGCTATCAGTTACACTCAGGAGGGCTGCCAAGCTCTCTTCAACTGTGAATTATTTATATCCGATAAGTGATGATATGATGTATTGGGTGGTGATGTAATAGTTGGGTGTGTGTGAGCTGAAAATAGTAGTCGAGGACGAGGGGGGTGACGGGAGAGGGTGGGAGAGGGCGGGAGAGAGTGACAGCTTGTTATTGAATTGAGAAAACTGGAACAGCAACAGAACCACCACCAGTAAACTCAAATTTGTTTTCCTTTTTTCTTGATCTATAACATATTTTCTGTGGAATGTCTTCCTTTAAGGACTTTGACTGAATGTGACATTACTGAAGTTCATTACGATGCATGATTTTGGACGTAAGTTTAAGCACACTAGGTGCTGTTGAAGTGTTCCAGCGGTTGCTATGGTCAAGTGGATAGGGACAGCAGTGGCGTTAGAAACAATGAAAACCAGTAATCTGGAAGGTTGTGCGGTTCAAGCCCTGGAAGGTTGTGGGGTTCAACCCCTGGAAGGTTGTGGGGGTTCAAGCCCTGGAAGGTTGTGGGGTTCAGGCCCTGGAAGGTTGTGGGGTTCAAGCCCTGGAAGGTTGTGGGGGTTCAAGCCCTGGAAGGTTGTGGGGTTCAAGCCCTGGAAGGTTGTGGGGGTTCAAGCCCTGGAAGGTTGTGGGGTTCAAGCCCTGGAAGGTTTTGGGGTTTCAAGCCCTGGAAGGTTGTGGGGTTCAAGCCCTGGAAGGTTGTGGGGTTTCAAGTCCTGGTCAGGATAAAAATAAAGTGGGTTTGTCATACAGGAGAAATCCATCGTTTTCCCCATCTGAAGTTATCTTCCAAATGGTTAAAGAAAAAAGCAATCAGAAACGCTCAATCCAAAATGAGTTTAAACTACAAATTTGATAAATACCACCAGTTGTGAAATGTATATGTGGCTGCTTCTAATTAGCCTATTATAATAATTGGCTTTCAGTCCGATAACCGTTAGAGCCGATTACAATTAGTGATTGGAGGGTAGTGTATCCCTTTAAGTTGCCTGCGATGACTGGCCGTCAGTTGTTCGGAACACTGAAATGACACCTGCGCCATCTGGGGACATGTAAAAATTCTGCATCCATATTTTAGGGCAGAAGATTGATAAGTTCATGCATATTTATGAACTTGTTACATACATCATGGAGACCACTGAACCTAGGCCTGCAACTTGAAAGGGGAATTGGTTACGGAATTGAAATTTTAAACAACCACCGGTCACGTAACTTGACTCAAGTTTGAACTCATGAAGTTTGAAATCATGACGGTTTTGATCACTCGTGGACGGATGACGTCACAGAGACATTGAGTCGGGATTTGCCATTGAGCTATGCTCTTCACCAAACTTTTAAAGTACAAACAGTTATAACTTAGGTCTTTTCTCAAATCTGTCTGTACATACAGATGATAGAACCATCGATGGTAGAAAGATACAATTGATTAAAACAATCAAAACCTAATTATGAAGTTATGAACAAACTTGAATTTGAGCAAAGAATTGTTTTCCTTTGGGCTAGGATGGGATTAATAGTGCCATGTAGTTATACCCTCAGGTTGAACCAGGGGGGGGGAGGGGGGAATCTATCAGGGATTTGAAAAAGGAGGGGGGTAAAGCTGATATCATTGCACCTGCCTCTCATGTAAGGGGGTGTCTTGGGGGTTCTTCCCTCACACCAAAAAAATATATATATATATCAGAAGACAAATAGTGCATAAATTCTGAAGCATAGTTAGGCTATAAGTAACATATAACTAGGTCCACATGTAAGGTTGTGCTACTACTGTTTTCTTGTTGTGAGGGGTCGTAAAGGGTCTGTACACTCCCATACACCTAACCCCCCGCATCCACACCAGTTGAGTCCCCACAATTTCCATTCCTCTTTTCAAGTAACCCTATCGTTAGATTAACATTCATAATAATAATGTAAGCATTTCCACTGAGGTGTGCACATCCTTAATCCATTTTCGCAGAGAGGGAGTTTGCAATGCTGTATAGGGTCTTCAAATATTTTGCATTCTTTATGGCAGATTTGTGACAAGATTCAGTTTAAATTGTATTTTGAGGATGATAATGTGCAGAGATTTGAGGTTTCAATCAACTGTAATGATTCTCTAAAAATCATTACTCTGTTCGGTTCTTGTACAGACGTTGTTGATAAAGTACAGTAGACTGATGTTGTAGACTGTAGAATAACCTTTCTCTTACCATCAATTATACTTGGACAAGAAGATTTCCAATCACAGAAGATTTATGTAAAATCCAGAGATAAACAAAAACAAAACAAATGCTAACACACAGACCCACTTCACTTTGACACGGAGGAATGTTCCTTTGCATAGTCTTAATTTGCATATAAGAATCAGGGCAGAAGCGGCATGTGATTATCATCGAATGCTTATGAAAGTTATACTGTTCATAATACCTCCCCTAATGTAGAACAGAAAAAAGAGACTGCCTTTGATTGAAGTGGGAAAGACATTCAATATTATTGTATTTTTAACCGTTACAATTGAACTGATGCCTTGATTGCATCTGATTGGACCAGGAATAACACGGAAAACGTCTCATTTTGTACAAGAATTACAAACATGCTTAATGCCTTGAATGTTTCTGATGTAGGACCAGGAATATGACAGATGTTGTCCCCCATCAAATTATATTATACAACACCTAATTGTATTCTGGTCATTTGATTGGTCAATTGCTCGTTGATTGCATGCAAAATTCGCTCTATTCCACTCTATGAAATAGAACCATGGGTTATACTTTTTTGATAGCACTTTTTTCAATGGTAAGAGAGCAGAGAAACCTGTCTGTACAAAACAATCTGTTGCATGAGTGCATTTTACATCCAATTATATCCAAATTTGAAGGTGTTGTATAAAACAAATAATGAATGGTTTCCATTCGTGCAATAGTGCAAATATTTCATTCGTTGAAAGATGTAATTTTTTCCATTCAACTCGGCTGCGCCTCGTTGAATGGAACATTCCATCTTTCAACTCATGAAATATTTGCACTATTGCACTCCATTCATTATTTGTATACTAATGCCTTGGGTGTTCATGGCCCAGTTTTAAGAGTTGTTTTCCTGGTTGTCCCTGAGAGAGATGGGTCGTTTTGTGAACAGAATTCCAGCTTTGGACAGTAAAGCCTCCATTTTGTGCAGAGTCATAGGCCTACCACTATCTTTGTTGAACCTTCAAAGTGAAACAAAAGTCCAAAGTTAACGGAGGGACATATCAATTCATAGTTTAACCTATTTCGTGGTATTTGTATTCACAATGCAACCTGAACTTGATGTAAACAACCAGCCGACCTTTTTTAACCGAATTTGGTTGTTCGAACGGAAATTTCGTCGTCCTGGACGATCAGACGACCGTTAAAATTAGCCCTCCGTGCTTCTGATTAGAAACAGGAAATACAAACAGTAGCATGTTTTCTGTACTTGTTCCTCAATAATGTTTTGAGTATCTCCGATGATTTGAATGGGAATAACATATAGAATTAATAATTTGTAAACGTTACTCTTAAGTGCCTTCGATTGGAATGGGCAAAATCGTTTATGAAATCCTACTTCAAACAAGCTGACAGAGGTCTTTATGATGATGTTGTTACTCGGTTCTGAAACCACTCAGCAAGTGTAATAATTATCAGAGACGTACAAGATAATTAGGAGGATCACTCTATCTCTCCTAAAGTGTGTCCTGATTACAATCGTAGCCCCTGGCTACTATCGTGCCACCGTTAACCTTTGTACTTTTCTGTCCGAGGGAGAAAAAAAAAACAGTTCAGAACAATCGAGTGTTGTTTATAATTAACCATTAGAGATGTGAGATTGGTAAATGGATTCTTAATTACCCAACAAAACACAAGGCTTTTATGATTCGTTATATCTCATAATGGGAAGTGGAAAGTAATGACCATGTTGTTCAAAATAGCTTCGTGGGTGAAACAGGTTGTTTGCCTATCGAGGCATCTGGTCACATTCACCCTAACCTACTATTGTAAGTGTTACGTTAGATATAGTCACAGCCGCGATCCGTTGTATGATCTTTGTTTTCCAGTGAAATTACGGGTTTTTTTTGTTTTACAGATTCTATGCAATAATACAAAATGGGATAGCACAAATGCATATTAATATATAGTACATCCAACTTGAATTGAAATTCTTGGAATTTTGATTTTGAAGAATTGAAAAGAATTTGAAAGAATTTTGAAGAATTTATTATCCCATACAATACAACATAGTTTTTATATGTATGTGGGTAACATACCAGCATATAATATCCTATTAAGATGTTAATGGCTATGCTGTGAAGCTAGGAATTTAGTGCCTTCTGCTATAGGCAAGTCAACATGAACATTCAACCACAACCTGTTTTTATTGACATTCAGTTTCAGATGAACAGAATATCACAGACATACACCATCATATTTTTGGTTTGGGGGGGGGGGGGAAGAGGGTTGTGCTTTGTATGACATTGCTCCATTTTTTCCCCTGCTGATGGAACTTTCTGATAAGCTTTGAAATGCATGTACTGCTTTGCTCTATTTCTGATTGGCGGAATCGATATGCAAGTGTTGACGGATTAATATGTGAATGATATGTCATCGCAAACAGCGACATGAAGTATGCAAAAGGTCATCCTGTGTACGAGGATGATGTTCTGTCTTGCGTTTCATCACTGACGCCCAATCTCATCTGGAGAAACTAGGTCAGCCCATGAACCCAATCGGCATGACCGTATGACATGTTAGTTTGTGTAGGAATCAATGGGCAAACAGCTGCTGTTCATTTCAAAGGGCAGCTCTCAGTGTTGGTGAAGCAAGACGGCACCAGATGAGAATAATTGTTGTGCCTTGTAGATGATAATAGTGATCATAATAATAATAATTATAATAATTGTGATTTATAACATGTGCATGATGAAGACTACCATGTCAGCAACTGCTGGCCAGATCTACTATCAACTTATAGCTATCAACTATAGCTAGTACTGTGTTATTAAATGGGCCTTTACACAGTAAACCAACATGAAAATCAACACATGCAGTTTTCAGTATTGAAATTGGTATTTTCTTTGTTCTATTAGGATGAGTGTTAGTTATTTGAAGCAGAGAGATAGCATAGAAAGTTTCAACATCCTACTTGAATTTTGAAATTTTGGTCCATTGGAATCCTATGGGAAATATAGCGGGCGAACATTGACATACACCAGAAATATATAACGGTTGTAACACATTGACATACATCACATGGTAGGCAATTTTTCATAAAGTTTAAAACATATATAGTCTTGGACATTTTCCTATGATGGCATATAGTCATACCTGCCAACAACCAAACGAGAGCAATAGGTGATGCATATCAGGCTTAGTAGCGCATGAAATAGGTAACGGTCGAACAGTATGTCAATGTGTTACAGCCGTTATAAATGTACCACAAAAAATTGCGAAACTCAAAAAGTATACAGTGCATGTAGTTCCTTTTGTGTATACAGATTCCTACCATGAAATAGTTTATAAAAACCATGGAAACTTCATTTGATGATGCACGTGGGGGTATAGTGGTACGTTTGAAAAAGATTGACATACACATGAGTTACATTTTTGTATGTCAAACTTCTTAAAATTTGCCACCTGTGCCCCCTGTGCACCAAAAAATGATGTTTTCAGTGTTTATATAAACCACTACTGGCTAAGATTCTGAGTGCAGTAACATGGATCATATACATTTCAAATCTTTTGAGTTATGCCATTTTTTAACGTAAATTTATAACGGTTGTAACTTTTTTTACATGTTCGCCCGTTATCTATTTCATGCTGTACTGAGCGTGATATATACATCATCTATTACTCTAATTTGGTTGTGAGTTAGACATGACTGTATGCCATCATAGGAAATGGTCAAAGACTAAGTATGTTTCAAACTTTATGAAAAATTGCCATCTATGTGATGTATGTCAATGTTTTGCAACCGTTGTATTTTCTTGCCGTGTGTCAATGTTCAACCGTTATTTTCCTATAGGATTCTAATGGGCCATTTTTTCAAAATTCAAGTAGGAAGTTGAAACTTTTTACTCTTAGCTCTTTGCTTCAAATGAGTAATATTGAACATTACAGAACATTGGAAATATCAATTTTAGGGGTGGAAAACCTCTATGTTATCATTTCGTGTTGGTTTACTGTGTATTTGCCCAAATATAATATAGATTGGCCGAGTAAGTTTCTAGTACTATGTATGACCATAGATGATGAGTGAAGGCGGTGGTGTGGGGAGGGGAAGGGAAGGGGGAGAGGGACGGGGGCTGTGGACGAAGAAAGTAATTCACTTTTTGAGGGAAATCATGGAGGATGATGGTAACTTGATGACTTTTTCATGGTATCTTAATGCCTTTTTACATCAAACCCTTTGGTGAAAATCTTCTTTTCTTAATTCAACCATCCCTCCACCTTTCAAACAAAATATTTATTGAAAAAGGAAACACCACCAATTTTTGACTTAACTGTTGGGGTTTAGTTGACACTTATTTTCAGTTGAGTCTATATAGTTTGACCTCTTCTATATAGTTTGACGTTTTCTATATAGTTTGACCTTTTCTATGCAGGTTTAATATCAAATCACTAACATCTGGCAAAAAAGTTGACCCATTTGTCACCCATAAAGCCTATGAAATACCCACAGCCAGACAAAAGACCATACTTGCACCATCTCATTTATGGTCATAGTTCTCGTTTTTGAAGTTCCTAGAAATATGTTGGAATTTTTCTCGCCAGTGAGTTAGTGTGTGATCAAACAGCTCCATAACTAACACTGTTAGTATCTCATACTGCAGTCGCATATGCCTGTAGGTATGCACGTATGTATGTAAATTGTCGTGATTTCTGGGGACAGTCCCCGGAATTCATGTGCCATGCCCATGAGGTAAGACTGCCCCCATAAATGACCCTGGAACTTTTGTCCCATCTTGGGAATAGGCCCCGAATTTGAAAGAAGGCCCGGAATAATTTCAAATGTCACCTTCCCATCATAGAAACAGCTTTGTGGAAACACAGCATGTCAGTTTAAACTATGATTACCAGCATATTATGAACGTTATCCTTGAAACATAGTTAACCACCAAAAATCTTGAGCCAGCCCTCAAAGTTCCCATAACTCTCTTCAAACACCCTTAGGCAAAAGGCACATCTGTTTGAAGGTAAAATTTGCAGACAATTGGTTTTCAATTTGATACTTGTTTGGAAATAGTTTGAGAACCTCAAATAATTTTGACTTCTGTCTCCACGACAAACTGGCAATATAGTATATATGCACTGTATGTGTACTAAGGTAGATCTGTTTAACTTACAAAGTCAACCTGTGTGCTGTTCATCCTACTCATGTAGATAGATATACTGGCATATGTGTTAGGTTTTAGTTTGACACACACTGTTTGCAACATAGCTAAAGCTTGTCACTTAAAACATAGAACCATGTGTTTGATAAATGGACAGGTTGCTGTGGCTATGTTGAATTGGTGGCAGTATTTCACTAAGATTCACAGATGAGTGGTAAAGGTGATGTTGTACCTCTGACTTTAGGAACAATCCTTCAGCATTGCTGATACTATTGTCGATATCCATGTAAAGTTTGTTAGATGCCTGTATTTTGGTCAAATTTCTAGTAACAGAATCTGACTGTATTTCGAGAATGAGTGGATGAAAAAAAAAAAACGGAACTGTGGCATATTTGCAGTTATAAGCATTTGTTTATTTAATTAACAATTTTCACATCATCTATTTTATATCTGACGGATGAAGGATGAATTCATATTTCATATTTTTTTTTGCCGAATATAATGACAACAACTCCATAGTATGTCACAGTAATAAAAATTAGCTTCTTTCATTAAAAAAAACTTTCCCCATTGTTGTCAATCAGATGTTGGATAACTTTACATTTGAATAGTTTTTCCACAATTTACTGATAATAATATTCTAACAAGAAAGAACTGGGATGATCTGATATTTTAGTTGTTCTTCTAAATATTATTATGTAAGAAAAAGTCAATGCCTAGAAGCTATGAACACACTTCATATTCCATATATTCGGTAGCATATCTATTCAATGGTCCCATACCCTCACCCCCACCCCCCTCTTAGGAGGCCTGGTTGAGCCACATTGAAACCAGCATACCATTGGCTCAGATGGGAATGAATTTCACAGGTTAATTTTGTTAACGTAAACCTTCCATATAATATTTGGACATCATTATAATTGTCTTGCAGGTTAATGACGTCGAGGCCTCGGGTATCAACTGGGCCTCTGAGGGTGACAGGCTCTTGGTGGCTGAGATGTGTATCAAACTAGCGGACATCTCCGGGCCTACCAAGCAGAAGGATCTGCACATGAATTGGACGAGCCGGATATCGAAAGAATTTTACGATCAGGTAAGAAGTGTTTGCCGACTTAGAGCAAGAAGACTCGAGAAATGTTTCCATACATGCGTTAGTTTTTGTCATTGTCTTGTACCATTTTATTATTTAATTTTTAAAGTAATGTGAGTGATATATCTAGTTTTTTATTGAAACATGTTTAGGACTAATATTTTGCTCATCTAAAACTTAATTTTGCATGAATAAATTTTTTTATAACTATCAAATGATATGTAAATATGCAAATAATCTCAGCTTTGCATATTTGTTATGTAGATTTCCTAGCTCAAAATTGGTAAAAAAAAGGTTTTTTCATCCATAAACATGTCTCTATCTTTCACATAGGAAGACTGTCCTTTCTGGATATTGAAACATTTTTGGAATAAAATTCTAAAAATTCCTAACCACTATAAACGTATTTTTTTTTTTTCTCTGTTAGGGTGATGCAGAAGCCCAGCTTGGTCTGCCCATTTCACCGTACATGGACAGAAATAATTCTCAACTAGCCAAACTACAAGAGGGATTCATAAACCATCTGGTAGCTCCACTGTGCAATGCGTACGGCTCTGCGGGGCTTCTCCCCGGACTCTGGCTGGACGAGGAAGATAATGACAGCAGTAAGCCCGCTTCTGCTATTGATATTCTGTCATTTACATAAATTAAATTCCCCCCGCCCCGCCCACCTCCTACCTCCACCCACTTGCCAAGGAAAATATGAATGAGACTACATAGTAACAGTAACTTTAAGATTGGTTTATACTGCTTGGAAATTTAACTTTCCCTGCAGAATTCTAGATCATTTGGTACAACGAAGCAAGTATGTACATGAAGCCGTGGTATTCTGTAGAGGGCGCTGTGCCTATTAGCCCAAACAGGAAGTAAGATTATGCCTGATGTGTTAGGTAGATGTTCTTATGTAGTACTTGTCTACATTGAGAAAACAGAGAGGAAGAAATCCAATTTTTTTGCCAAGAAAGAAAGAAAACATTAAATATCTTGGAAAGGATTAGTGAGTCTGAGATTAAACGAGAGTTAAGTACACCTCTCTGAAAGGATATAACCCAATATAACAATCAATCTGACTTTATTCGGAGAACGTTGTGTGAAGCTGCAACAGTGTTTGACGTGATTTTATTTATATTGTTGGAAATTTTCACATGTTGGATTATGATCTTGTGCTGCAAAGACGTTCTAAACCAAATCGATTCAGCAATGACTGATTTTATGGAAGAATTAGGAAAAGATTTGGATCATTGTAGGCTGAGAGCTAGCTTTAAATAGAAGGTGTAGTACAACACTGCTTTTGGAAAATCCAAACAACTCTTTGTTTGAAAGATTCACAAAGATACAATGAATGAAGAACACACCTCCCTTTCTCCTCTCCCTACCTCCTCCACCCCCCCCCATTCCCCACCCACTTGTTCAATGGAGCCTTTGCTTAACTTATTGTTTTGCATTTTCATGTTTTCATGTGTAGATTAAGTTGTTTTGTAGGTTAAGTTGTATTTTTAAGATTTTGTTATTGTATTGCGCCTTGAGCGCGTTGTTGACTTAAGGCGCATTTGTGCGCTGTATAAATCCACATTATTATTATTATTATTATTATGCTCCTCTCACAACCCACTCCTGTCATGCAGCACTGCATTTCACATGTTTGATCCGTTACAAGTAAGTTATTATCATTTTTGTCTGTAGATGCAGACAAGAGCGACAAGGAAGATTCGGATGGTTCGAGCATCAGCCCTAGGAGAGAAAAGAAAGACCAGGATAAGGATGAGGAGGAGGAAGATGAGGATGATGATGATGACTCATCGAGTGATGGAGCTAGCGGTAAGTCACACAGACAGTTATAAACACAGACTAACAGTAGACAGACACACAGACACTGTACATGTAGAGGTGTCTACTGGAGTACAGTCATCACAATGAACCAAACAATTCTGTGACAATCTGGTGATGTAAGTCACACAGACAGTAATTAACACAGACTAACAGTAGACAGACAGACACACACACAGACAGACACACAGCCACTGTACATGTAGAGGTGACTACTGCAGTACAGTCATCACAATGAACCAAACAGTTCTCTGACAATCTGGTAATGCTAGCGGTAAGTCACACAGACAGTTATTAACACAGACTAACAGTAGACAGACAGACACACACACACACAGGCAGACACACAGCCACTGTACATGTAGAGGTGTCTACTGCAGTACAGTCATCACAATGAACTAAGCAATATCTGACAATCTGGTGATGCTAGCGGTAAGTACACAGACAGTTATTAACACAGACTAACAGTAGATAGACAGACAAACAGACACACAGCCATTGTACATGTAGAGGTGTCTACTGGAGTACAGTCATCACAATGAACCAAGCAATTATCTGACAATCTGGTGATGTTCTATCACCTGGTGAACATTCAATTGGTGAATATCTCGTGTCCAGTGAGCGATAAACACACATGCAGACAGACTGACAGATTAAAATTCAAGTGGTGGTTTAATGAACTTAAGTTATCAGAAATAAATTGTTGAATTGGCAGACCTGCTGTTATGAAGTGACGAAACTCCTGTCTAGCTTCAACATATAGTCCTCCCCCAACTATGTTAGGAAACAATTGCTCGTTGTAGGAGATATCAGGGCTAAATCAGGCATCAGACGGCTGCCATTTTATCAAATTGTGATGTCATAGCCCCACAAGGAAGTGAAACTATTTCACTTTCCTTTTGTTTGTCATTACATTTTTTATTTAACGTAAATACAAAACAGTTCTGGCATTGAATCGATGCTTGCATTTGGATATGTTAAAACTTGAAACAATTCTTAAAGTTCAGCATTCCCAAAACACATCTGAATTTACAGCAAACAAACATGTAGTAAACAAGGCAGACCATTATAAAAGCAAGCATATTTTGCTCGGTGATGCCATATTTAGCTCAAGCCTTCAGCGCTAAGTATGAAGTGACATTACATAGACCACATAGACCATAGATCACGGTAATAGTTTAATTACAGAAAACACTATTCAATTAGTTAGCAACATTGTGATATAAATTAGGTTTTAATATAAACAAAATATGTTACGATGAAAATGAAAAATAATGAAACAGAGGAAGGTGTGGACAAGAATGGCGGGGGGAGGGGTGGGGGAAGGGGGATGCCTTGTGGAAATAAAAGTGAGAGTGGCAAAGAAGGAAAATGAAAGACATATGGGAAAGATGTTGTACTTGTTTGATTAGAAGAAATATACTTTTTAAAACTCATGTTTTAGGAAATGAGGCCAGTATTAATATGTGGCTTGACATTGATGTGCCCACTACTTCTGTTGCTTGACTTGTTTCTAAATGTATGCAGGATCATTTGGCATTTTGATTTGGGCTGTCACATTTTGATTTGGGCTGTCACATTTTTCATTTCGCAGAAGACTCCAAGGTACGGCCCAAGAGCAGCATCCCACAGAAGACCCGCAAGATGGTGAGCATCCTCACCAAACATCTGAAGGAGAACCACGAGATGTGGACGAATGTACTGAAGGAAGAGGAGGCAAGCAAGGCCAGCGAGGGCGACTCACCGACGGAGGAGAATGTGGTGACCTCCAAACCGATGGCACCCATACGGGAAGACTCGGAGGAGAGGACTTCGGATACCCACTCCATGGAGGATGACAGGCAAGATGGTTCCTCCTCCTCGGCCCCTGCCTCCCCGTGCACGACGACAGATGCCGACAAGGGGGGCAGCGGCAGCGGCCGAGGCGCAAAGGTACAGCAAACTCTCACCGAGAAGGATTCGAAGAAAGAGAAGGAAAAGAGCACCAAGGGTCCGATTCAGAAGGTACCGTCGGTGGTCGTGGAGGGAGAGACGATACTAGGAGAGGGGGCACCTCCAGATCAAAGTACAGAGGTCACTAAAGGAGTAAGGTAGTGACTGCTGAGTTAGGAAAGACCCTCACACAACTATTACCAGCTGTCCTTGTTAGGGAGGATGACGGGACGCTGGGTAAGGGCATGAGAGGCGGTATTAAAGCATCAAGACCTACTGCGACACAGAGCTGGTAACTAGCATGTCAGGGTTTGTGTCTTGGAATATTTCCAGACAGATAAAAGGGCCTTGACAACGACCTGGCCCAGAGAGGATCAGTGAAAAGGCATGTGGGGTTTGTTTATAATTCTGAGCATATATTAAAGCCCTCTTTGTTGACCCATTAGCAAACAGTATTCCATGGTGTGGAATTCACATGCGAGCTTAGAAACATCAATCAAATGTAATATATGATTCTTTTTGGCTGTTAAAAGAGGGGGGGGGGTGGAGTGGGGAACTGAATCCAGTTATCCTGGTGAGAGTTTCGTAGAGTTTCCTACATGCCAAATTTTTGAGATATGTTCAATCATAAGTTTATACATTTTGTAACAGGAATGGACTTTGAGCAAACAGGTGTGATGTCATCATGCACAACTGTAGGAAAATGTTTTTTTTTTTTCATTATGCTTCATCCTGCTGTTTAACCTTGGATTGGGTAAGGTTTCAGCTTTCTCTACCAGAGTTACGAATCACATGAAATGAGTACGAGGAGTGTCATATTCTGATCAATTCACTCTTAAAACAGAAAACTGAGTTTAAATGTTGGAGAAAAGAGCTTAGTTTATTTATTTGTTGTGTCATTTTAACCACAGACAAATTCAAAGTTTTTTCTCTGTAAAATGATTGAATGGCATTTGTTAAATTATGCAGTACAAACCCAAATAGTAGTATGGAAACATAGCCTCAGCATTGCTTTTACGCACAAACCTGATAGTGGTTACTCCTGATGACATCATGCATATGCATTAGATGAGCACAAAATGTCATCTGCAGTATTAACTTCCAGACTAATATTTTATCACTGAGATTGTTCAGAGGTAGTTATATATTTGAGTGGGGTTGGGAAGGGGGGGGGTAGGGGGATGAAAAGGATATGGCAAGGATTCAGTTTTACTTTGAAAGAATAACTGTATCTGTAGCTATGCAGGTTTCAAAGAGATTCGCCTTTAAAATGTGGTTCTAGTCTTTAGTGCTCCTTTAAGGCTAAGTTCCTCCATCCAGAGCTTGTTATGAATGTGATTCATTTTGCTTACAATATTTTGCTAACATTTTTTGTTATATTGCTTCTAAGTAGCTGACGTAATTGTCTGTGTGATAGTCTTGATAGACCAGCCACTCTGACTGATAAAAAACTTCTGATTGTCAAAGGATTATTCCTTCATAAAAAAAATATGGGGTATGGATATTCCAGGTGGAACTGTTTAACAGTGATCATTAATAGTCCGTTAAAAAATATCAGTGTAAACTTTTGTGTTTTACTGTTATCATTTAAAAAAGATCAAATTTTTCCGATGGTTTGAAAATTACCGTCACCACAATGATGTCAAAGTATATGCATTGTGTTTTGGGACATATTTCTTACATCAAAGAAATAAAGTTAAACAAATCAGTTATTCAGTTCTATAAGATTATTAAACTATTTATGCTAGTGGGCATTGTGTTTTATATCTCTTTTTGAGTTATAAAGATATGACACATTTTATTAATTTCTCAATGAATCATGTGAATGATAGGTTTCTAAAGTGAATAACAAAAATTTGCAAAA
Organism: Apostichopus parvimensis; assembly: GCA_000934455.1. Classification (NCBI taxonomy): domain Eukaryota; kingdom Metazoa; phylum Echinodermata; class Holothuroidea; order Aspidochirotida; family Stichopodidae; genus Apostichopus; species Apostichopus parvimensis. The sequence goes on along the minus strand of KN887435.1, from coordinate 990 downwards.
TTGTTCCTTTAAAATTATGAAATCATATGGAATATCGTTACCAGTTTTGTCACTAAGATATTCTAGCCATATTTTAGTTCAGATATTTCCGAATAAATCATGTCTTAAGATACGGGCGTACGATGAACAATATTTTTCTTTATCCAAGGTGGAACAAGTTATTGCCAGTGGTGTGTGTATTATGCCCTCTTTACAATGAGGTATCATTAAATACAGTATATTTTATGATGTACTCAGGTGGAAGAATACATGGTGTACAAAAGAAGTTACTGATTGTTATTTGTGTAATCGACAATAGATGATGTAATCCATTGTTTAGGTCACATGACTTCCAAAACACTCTCCTACTTATTTCAGACTTTTTTTTATTTCAATTTATGTTTAACTTTGAATTGACAAAATGAGCCTACTCAATGCATCAGTGTTATTTTATGATATTTTGTTTTTTAAGCAAACAATTTTTTTTGTTAATGTCGTGAATGGTTGTTTGGTGAGTAATGTTAATGTTTGGTTTGACATAGAAGAGGTTAGAAGGTGTTAACGGTGTATAAATATGTTCTCTAGTTTGGTTTAGAACTACGTAGAAGCACAAACATAAATTAGTGTCGCTGCGGGATTTGCTCTATTGATGGGAAAAGTCAAGTTTGGCGAAAAAGAAAATAATAACTGATAAGAGATCGTTTTGTTCTCATCTATGCATTTTAGTTCTCTTTCTTCAAAGAGTAAAATATCATGCCCTTATGTTTTTTCTTGGAGTAGTGACAGGGTGCTCCTAATCATCACAAATGAGTTAAAACAATAAAGTGTACTCAACACAGTTGTTACTAAATTTGCATTTTCAATGTATGGACACATAGACATATAGATAAACATAGATTTACTCGAAGATATACGGTTGTAAATGTGTCAGTGAAAATGTTTATCTCATTAAGTAACAAGTTGATACATTGGATTGGAAACATTTATTCTTTAGGCTGGGGAAGTGTTTTC
>KN887434.1:60844-73722 GCA_000934455.1 Apostichopus parvimensis | reverse complement strand
TATTTCCTCATAAACCGATGAAAATATGACCTGAAGGTACTGGTCTTACTTCAGTTTTATCAACTGTAATCCTATTTGGAATAACACTCAGTAGATTTGACAAGCTACTTTTAGCATGTATCCCAGGAAAATTCAATTGCAAGGAGTTGCATGGTCTGCCAAATATGTTTCCATAGTTGAGCTTGTAATATAAACCAAAGCAACCAGTGACTATACACTTAATGCAGTCGATTCAAATTATTGTTCAATCGAACTGATGTACTGTCGCAATGTAGATATATATATATATATAGGAATATAAATACAGGTACCCTAGAGCAATGGTATTCAGTACTCAGAGGAGAGTTTGAAAGACTATTTAATTATTCCATTGGACGATTTGGATGATACAACATTTTATATTACTCTTTGATTGCAATTTGAGGCAATGTTTACAGCAAATACCAATTAAGCTGGTATATATGTCTACATATATACAGTAAAGTGAATGGGGGGGGACAATTTACAGAGGAAAATGTAGATACATTTTATATTATTACCATGGTTTGTGAGAAATTTGGCAAACTTCCTGCTGGAAATTTATTTCCAGCATCTGTACATATGGTGTATTCCATTCTACCTTTGAAGTATTGTATATAGTGCTACTCTGTTTGGTGTCATAGTGGATGAAAGCTGTGTTAATACACTTAATTAACTGTCGATGCAAACTGACTGGCAGATAAGATGATATTACCGTATTATACTGTATAATGATTTGGATACCACAAATGTGACTTTCTTCTATCAATTAAAAATTAGTCACATTCTTGTTTTCACTGACAGTAGATTAATTAGATTGTTTAATTGAGACTGTTGCATGTAACAGTCAAGCTAGACCAATTTTTTTAATACTACTATCATGTGAAAATAACTTCTATGATACATGATCATGAAACTTGATACAAGAACCCATCTAGTGGCTTTGGTCATAAAATGAGACGGGTTGGTTGACAAGGAGGTGACTGCACACAGGGAAGGGTGGGGGGGGGGGGGGGGGTGGAGGAGCACAATACTACTGGTTAACAGATCCCTCTCGGCATGACAGTATGAGAGTGCTTTGACTGTGAGGAGACAGGTTAGCAAGGCAGTGAACTGAATGTGACTATGCAATGTATTTCTCTTACCACAATAACCTGGTGTGCCACACACAGTCTTCATATTCACATCTTGACTGCAGATTTTCGAAAGACCAAAGTCGGCCAGTTTTAAGGGTGCATCATCGTCCATATTTGCGTAGAGTAGATTTTCTGGCTTCAAATCTCTGTGCACGATATCATTATCGTGAAGGAACTACAAGAAATAAATTGATGGCGATGATTAATTGTTAAATAACTCAGAAAGTTTGAAAGTTCAAGTGGTCAATACAGAAGACCAAAAAGAACCTGGAACCGTAACAACAATGGGATGGGCGGGAATGGTCTGAACGATCAAACTGGGGCTCTCCAGCAAGCCTCACGCACAATCAACAAAGGGGTCTGTCATATTGGTCCTATCTAGTTCGGATGAAATTTGACAAGCTGCAGATCAAAACAGTACCGTGAGTGAGTAGCGTACAATTACATCTGCAATTATTGAAGAACAGATCTTTTGAAACTTATTTCAAAAGTTTCAAGTCAAGCTAAATGTCATAAGCACCTTTGCTTGTGTATTCTAAATCATTTCAAACAAATTCATGTCAAACTACACAATGTTCATTATAACCACGGTAGATCGAGGGTGCTTAGGTTGTGGGGAGACAGGTAAACTAGGAGCCAAGTAAATCCTTAAACTAGCAAATCACCAGCGTGGCTGTGCAAGTTCATCCAGCATGTTAGGATCACATATTAGAGATGGAAACAGGTATTGAGAGAAGTGAAGTAAATACATATCTCTGGTTCGCATGCTTGCAAGAGATTCCATGTGCTTGTGTTTATCACTTTGATTCTGAGATCTGTTACAGGACAGATTACACACATATTGACATATATGATTGCCCCTCTGTAGCAATGCTGGACAACCCCATTAACAGATATTTCTTACCAGATCATCAACACAAACAGCACAATTCTGATTGTCAATTAAGTTAATACAAATACAAATACAAAAACAATTTTGCCCAACGATTGTTTTCCTCTTACAAAAGATTTTAACATTAAAACAATTAACAAAACGTACAATCAAAATGAAAGCTTTCCATAATTTCAGCATTCATACTCTGCCAGAATTAGCTACATTTGTACATTGATGGGAAAAGCTCTTTTATATAAATCATTACCTTTCCGACCCAATTCTTTGCTGCCAACGAGACCTACTTGTTGCTACTTTTATTGTTACATATGTAAGCCATATAGCATCCTATGAACACTCTATAATTGTTGACACTTCATTGAACTCCTACACAGCAGTCCTTAAATTAAACTAAATGCATGAGCAGTTTTATTTATGCTAATCACATTTCTGTCAGATTCCGTGTTGCCACGTAGGATATGTGAACAATCTCTAGAGAAAATTAAAATTTCTACTACGGGCTCTTATTACAGGAAATCAAGCCATCACTCTTTTCAATTCTGAGAATTATAGACCTATTTCTGGTAACTTTGAGTAAAGCGATCAAGTATCTGCTTAGCTTCCTCTTGGTCTTCCCGTGTAGCGAAGGAAAAATCATGGTCTGTAAAATTAGTAAAAACCGTTAGATTTTAGCGCCGAAATCAACAATCATTTGATCTGCTAGTCAAGGATAATAGCCTCACACAACCCATTGTCATTCCAACCTAAGACTAAGTACATGAGGATCAAAACTGTTATTACATTCTACTTTCATCAATGCACAGTTAAGTTACACTCGCACAGAAATATTATGTCTTACTACAGTCCCCATCAAATAAAAAACAATAAAAACAAAACTTGTGCTAAAATGGAACTGAATTAAATCAATAAAATGTACACGAGAAACAACTCCACTTGATCTAAATAGAGAAAACATGACGACGTTCACTTCGTTAAGGAGCTACTCATGTTGTCTCATCAATTATTGTGCTTAGACTGGCTGTCAGAATCCTGAACTTCAAACTAGTCTCTAAATCCCGGTCTCTACTTAATTGGTCTCTAAATCCCTTTCCAATCCAAAACTATGTTGACTTGTAATGGCATCGAATCACAGTTGCTTAATTGCTTTATTATTTTCCAAAAACTGTGGGGCTTGCAAGGCATTCTCTCCACAAATCACAGTTTGGTGAACAATTTTTTTTTTTTGCATTAAAATTTGCTCAAGTATATTGTTGGACCCTCCCAGCTGTTAGAATATTCTGTCACTTTCTTTTCTTCACCCCCCCCACTTTCTTTCCTCTCCCCACCCATTTCCTCTCCCCACCCCTTCCCCACCCATTCCCCCCAATATTCCTTTCAATAAGCTAAAGACATTTAGTTACTTACTGCTACGGCATCACATATCTGTCTGACTACACTCGCTGCATCTCTCTCTGTGTAGCTACCCTTAGCGACTATTCTGTCAAATAACTCGCCACCTGTCACTAACTCCAAGACCAGAAATAACTCTGTCTGTGATTCAAAGATTTCATGTAGTTTTATCTGTAGATCATGAAAGAGAAAACTATTAATAGTTTAAAGAAATATTAAACATTAATAGCAAATGATATCTATACAGATCATGGGCACAGGGTTGTATAGAATATAGTTAACTGATTTCTCTTTAATAAAATACACCTAAGAAGAAGAAAAAGATAAACCATATAATTTGTCAGCAATGCAATGCTCGTAGTTAATAGCTTGTACAAAATTAGTAATTGTAGAGTGTGTAATTGAGACAGTAGAGACAGTAGAAATGGAGAGGGGGGAGGGGGATGTAGCAAACAGTTTGAGCTTGTAATTCAACAGTAACTGAAGGATCTACAATCTCATCATCATTACATGGCTCTTCATCTCAACGTTGCCTTTTATTTACACCCAGCTCCTAACAAAGTCCTCAAGAGTATCATTGAAGTAGACCCCCGGTCCCATTGAAGTACAAAGAACAGGATGTAATTTCAACCTTTATAAACAATCGATAGTTAAAAATCTTGGAAAAGATCACTCTATGTAATCTGAACTAACCCATTTTGTTGTTATTTCATGAAGAGAACACGATCATATTTAGTCTGAGGAGAAACATATGTGAATGACTTGTATATATGTGGACTCATTGAATTAAATACCACAGACAATTGAAGCGTCTAGCCATGTTTATCATAGCAACTGTTGACAAAGGCTACTTAACTCCTTTCCAAAGAGTTTAATGTCAGAAATGCTTTGAAGGTTCCAACTAGAAATGGTGGTAAGTAGTCCGGAAGAGTTGAGCGTGCAAAGATGTAAATAATCAAAAATCTGTCTTGCCTTCACATTCATTATATATGATACGACACAGTGAAATCAAAACATGAGTTTTGTCCATTTTCTAAACACAAGTTATAATTTCATCAAAACTTCAAGAACATCTGGTCTAAGAAATCTACAAGGTTACACAGTGGATCTGCGGTGACTTTCATATATATATGTATTCTGCATTTTATCACCATTAATCACCTACATCTGACCAGTTAGCAGCACATTGTGGTATAAAACAGAACAGTTAAAGTGAAGTGAGTTTAATAATAAATATTTTGTTTATATACTAACATGTTGATGTGAAGAGTTTGTCCACTGAACTTTTTGTAAAGACAAATAAAGAATTCAACATTAAATGTTTGAAATACATTAAAAAGGGTTGTCTAGTGAAAAACAATGCAGAATTTGTATTGAAGAGAAAAATATTCTGAACTGCTAGTTGAAAACCCACTCTCAATATCATGCCCCTAACTTGAGATATGTTTGATTGAGTGTGATCCTTTTTGACTGGCTAAACCTTCAACTACTCCAGGAAGTTGGATTTTGGGGGTTTGTGATGTCATCTTGGCAAAGGCTCGATGGAAACTTTACTGAGGCTTTTTTAATCTTGTCGTTGATTACTCCTTGAAACCTGATACATTTGGAATGTTGGCATAGCTGTAAGTTCTCTGTAATTTCATCAAAATGTTCTTTCTTTTTTGAAATACCCTTTTAGTTTGTGAATGAAAGATTGACAAATTAATGAAGTAAAACAACGACAATTGCAGCTGAAGTGCCCTGATGACATCATCCATTCTGCTGTTGCCAGATACATTTACAAAATATAACTAAATTTTAAAAATCATATCTTTGCAATACAAAATGCTATGAGGAGGTGGTTTTCCTAGTTAGATTCAGTTTCACTTTAGCAATTTTGTTCAGGATTCAACTTTAGCCATCAGAATATCCTTTTTATAAGTTGATTGCTCTGCCTTTTGATATTAACATTCTTATTTTTATTCATGAATGTGAAAAGATGACTTTCAGCACAATTTTAGCCTTGATATGTCATATTCCGAGAAAAATTTGAGTGCTATTAATGTTTCCATGGCCACTACCGTTTTCAAGAATTCACTCACCATTAAAATATGCTAAAAACTCTGGAAATATTCCTATCTGTAAATGTTAAACTGATGACCGACATTGGCTAATCAGTGCAGGTGTTCAACGTTAATGTTAATCCATTGCTTGAGAAATTCAAATAACTCAACCAAGACAAGTTCTTTTAACTTCATGCGAACACCATGTTCATCCTTGGATGACATTCAACACTACCATATGTTCTTCAAATGTTTGTACTACATTTAATATAAACATACATGTTATTTGAGGCCATACAATGTTTTCCTATTGAGTGTCGTGTTGCATCCGAGGGACTGACATAATGGGTCTTGTATTAGACTTAATAGTCCAGTCACTTCAATTGAAATTACACACAGGTCTATTTAAAGGGTCAACACTCAAAAATATAAAGTCGTACAGAAATGCGACCTGGACAACGGTGGGCTTTAAACGTCTACAACAAATCAAAATTGATTTTGTGCCTAAAGGCATCCTTTAGATTGTACCTTCAATTTATTTGCCACTTTTCCTGTTTATGATTTATTTAATTTTTGGTTCCTTTTTTAATATTTAGGTTTATTGTTTCTTTCTAATACATTCTATCAGGTTGTTTCATTTATCATTTTTTTTTTGTCTTCAGGTACACAGCAGTTGTCCTTTATCCCTTGAGGTAATTTAAATACCTCTGATGTGCTTTTTCTCCCAAGTCAAATTTGGAAACCTTGTCAAGACTTCTTTTTTTTTTTAATAGGTCTCACCTGAGATTTAGAGTCAATTTAAAAGCTATTTGAAGTAGTTGTTCTGTGGTGCATACTTGTAGAAACCCTTCAAAATCAGTGTCAAAGGCAATTGCCCTTGGAGCAGCAAAAAAAAAGAAGAAAAAATTATCAAGAAACTGTAAGCATTTCAAGTCAGGGATGGTTCTACATGGGAGGGAGAGAGAGATTTTGCTCATCTCTTCCGGATATAAAAGATCATATCAAACCTACCAAAGAAATAGAAAAGAAGAACCCACAAGTGTCAGATTTTCATCTACCAAACCCAGAAATATTAAGAGATAATTTATCTCTAAGAAATTGATAAAATATATTTTTTGTTTTTGGTTCCCTATCAATTCGCAAAGAACTAATAATGATAATAATATTCATAGAGATTTCATTTTGAGATTTGGAAACCATACAAACACTATGCTATCAATAGGTAGTTTCTCAGTCTGCCTCTGTGAGTTATCTGTAATACGTTGTCAATGAACAGAACAGGTCCGACTGCGGTATTTGATGCAAACAGCTCGTTTTTACAGAATTCCAATGTTACGACTACAGCAACCCTAAATTTCTCACATCAACTCGGCTGATAAAGTCATATGTGCTGTACTGTCTTCACTGAAGTGTAAAGCACACAAACGTCAACACACTATTACAGTAATCAAAGGAATTTGTATGGTGCACCCATCTATTCAAACAGTCAATAACAAGGTCATTTCACTAAAATCCAATTACTGAATGACTATGTCTTGTTATACAGTACTGTACATCTGCCTAAATTTTGAATCACTGTACACATAAACATATAGCTTTAAAAAAACTCAAGATATTCCTTCCTTTCTTCATCTTGTGTTTTTATCTTCCCCAGAAATGACTCAAATTATCTGTACCTTAATTCAGCCCACACCATTTACCATGTTGGGCAACATTAATATGATCAAAATAAAACCCGAAACCATCAGTTTTACTCTTAAATTAAGATGTTAAGTGAACCGAAAACTTGACAAGAGTACTTATTTTAGACATAAGCATATAGTCAAGAGGTCTTCTGTAAGGAGCACAAGAGGCAATTATTAGAAAAACTTTTTTAATACTACTTTTCTTTTTCTACAGGCATGACTATAATTCTAAATTGCTCGCCTCCAAGGTTTATGTTTTGGTTTCTTCTTTCACATTTAGGTCTTCTTTAAAAGTGAGTATAATTTTTTTTTTTAAATCCAGTCACTTTCTCCTCCTTATTTTCAGTCCATACTCTAAAGAGATAGTTAATACATCAACAATTTGTTTTCCCTTCAAAATTGTCAAGTATCAAAAATGCCTAACAAAGAAATTCGAAAAAAACTATCGCTCTTCCTTGGATGTACGCACACATATATATACACACGCACAGTGACCACTAATATTCATGTATCCCACGAACACATGCATGCATTACTGAATGCCACATGTTCTTTTATCAAACTCCCTACAGTCTAACGATAATCAAATCAGCAGGGCAGCTAACTTTGTAAAATTGATTGCATTTCCTGACCTTGACAACTTTTGCTCATGCATTTTATAGCCATCAGTGAAAAAAACCCATCCTTACAGTCAAAGATTACATGCCAAGTTATTTCATGTGCACAGGGCCTCCATCAAGATAATACATGAAAAAGCCTGAAACGTCGAATGGCGCATTGCCAATTATTGAATCTGGTTTACTCTGCTGTATACGTGTATATACAGAGCAAATCAACGCCAACCGTTGCGGTAAAACTACACACTATATCCTATCACCAAAATTATTTTTTAATATCAATGAAGAACAGCTAATTTATATTCAGTGCATTGCTTAACTCTTTTCTATGATGAAATTCTTGGTATAAAGGATACTTCAAAGGCTCTAGCAGTCTAAAATATTTCAGACCCCGGAGTCACGATTCGTTAATGTTGTTATTTAATCATCTTTTAGGCCTTCATATGATGTATTATATTCCTTGTCATGGTATAAAGGTCAGAAGAGATTCTCATCTACAGGGGGTGGGGGTGGTGATTAATCTTAGAATTAACGGCTGCTTCGTTCCAATATTCAACCACCTAAAGATCAATCTACCTGACGGACACGTGAAATTTAATTTAGAGCTAAGATGTAATTTGAACTTACTAAAGAGGATGCACACACCACCAGAGTGTAGGAATGTCCTGGCGGAAGCTCTGGACTTTGTTCACTGCATTCGTTAGTACTATCATCAATCAAGGCTTCAAAGGTACTTTATTTATTTTTTTCCAACAAAGAAACAGGTTGTGGAATCTGTTCCTCCATCTTACTATATAATAACACTTCACTGAAATTTGGGATATATTATCATTCCCATATGTTATCAACTGAGATGTGACCCGAATACTACTTGGACCAAAATGAAGAAAAAAATAAAAATAATAATATATATTGCAATTTTCAATGTTTCATTCTTGTTGGTTACAGAAACAACAGAATACCTACAGGGAAACATTTGGAATTTTAGCCTCGCCATGTCCGTCAAATTTTCAAAGTTTGTACCAGTTTATATGAAAAGATTATTTGAATCATTGGACATCTCACCAAGATGGTAAATTTCCCTATTTACAATTTTTTTTTTTTTTTATTTACTATTTTTTGTTTGGTCATCCATGCCTGCTGCAGGGTACACCTCGGTAAAATATGACTACTGTACCATATTTTTTATAGCGGACGATCACACTTTGGTTTTACATCTGTGACATTTTACGACCAAATTGCAACGAGAAGGGATAAAAATGAAACTCTTCAATAACAATTCAGTTCTCTAGTGTCCACAATGTAAGTGTAATACCACACTCAGTAAAACTCCTTTGTCATGATTGACTGTCTCTGTATAAAGACACAACACCAAAATTAAATTGAAACAAAAGGTTTGAACCATTTTCATGAATTGTAGTAATTACATTCAAACAATCTATCCTACAGGATCCCTATTTCGTGTCACTATGTCACTGGACGCAATATAAGTGCTGAACTTTCAACGCGATTATTTTTAAGGCCCTCAATGGTCAAAATCAGTCACACAACCTTTTAATGAAAGTTTCTGGCCAAAACAATTGGATGCCAATATTTGCTATTACAAAAATTTCTGCTGGAAAGTACAAATCAACATTGGGAGGCACTCCAAGTACAAACCATGGTCTATAGCAGATAACTAGAGGTCTAAAAATAGCATAAGATGTTGCCATTTCTTGTTCCAGCAAAGGTTGCTGTCACAGAGGTTCAAGCTCTCGGGTGCCCCTGCGTAAGTCAGGTAACATCCTAAGAGAAAATTTCCACTCTCAAGAAAATAAGGAAGAGAGAGAGAGAGAGCCTTTTTTCTATAAATAGGTAATTGTTAATATTTTACAACGTACAGTGTCGTCGTCACTCGCTTCTTTGGAAATGAGCTCCAAGGGGTGTAATAGTCGCTCTATATACTTGGCTACTTGGCAGAGAGTATTATTATGGTGGATAGTAAAAATATATTATTATAGGAAATTTTAATTTTTTTAGCATCTTCCATGCAGTGTGATTATCAATTATAATATGTTGGCACTATAAATTTTTAATACTTTTTACATTTTTCTGCTATTTTTTTCCTTTTCATGTGTTTATACTTTCATTATTATTTCTGCCATCAGCATTTTTACGACCGCTACATGCAGAATCTTTTGAAAGATAAGGTCAACGTTGATGCTTGCAGTTAAAATGGCAAATGGGTATAATGCATGGAAAATTACATCAAAGCTGCCTTTTGCTGTGGGATGTAACTTTTGTATAACTGAGATCAAGCCTTAGGATAATCCCATATAATCCCTCCCTTATCCCTCCCTAATCCCTCCCTTATCATCCCAATTAGAGCTGCCTATCCTTGAAAATTGATTGTACTTTGAAAGGGTTAGCAACATTTGCATGAAAAAAGTTAAAGCAATATGACTTTGATGATCTCGAATATGACTATTTTCCACTATGACCGAGGGACGTCAGTAAATTTTCAAAATGTGTCAAACGACACCTTCTGCAAACGGACATTAACGTAAGCTATTTTAATGATCTCTTCACAGACGTTACTACAGGTAAACTATATTATGCGTGTAATTAGTCCGTCTGCCCGCACTTGTTCTGTGATACAATTACGGACGAAACTTCACTGTATAATATGTTTCTATGTGTGTTTGTCTCGGAGGCATTTTAAGAAAGAACTCTCCCCAAGCTCAAAGACATCACACACAAAAAAACGGGCACTACATGGAACCTGATTAGCATCATGTGTTATACATGCCATCTTCAAGGGCGTTGTTGTGACTACTGCAGTTCAAAAGTATTAATATGTTTCCCGTAAATCAATTTACTCCATCAGAGCCTAGGATGTGTACCTTCCTAAGGTGAGACGTGTTCCATCCTTGGAAAAAAGAGGAATACAATTTTCTCTCAATTTGTGAGTGATGTGGAAGCTCATACGACAACGACTCGTTCAGAAATTGTCATATGGATTAATCAATTAATGGATGACGACAAACAAACGTCCCTGAAATACGATGCAAACCAACCTTGACGATTCGTATAAAGAAAATGGAAGAGTGAACTTTTTAACTCACTACTACCATGTATACAATGTATTGGTAGAGACAATGCACATAAAGAAAGCTAATTATGAAGTAAAATGTCCTTTTACACACATTTTGACTGTTTCCATCCTCTCTGTTGGCTATGGGGAAAAAATGATGAAAGATAAAGTATATTATCTTTCACTCTTAGTAGATATCATTAGGTTTTAAGAATTGATCTAAAATGGTTTGTCTTTCCTCTTAATAACCACGGGCACCAATCTTTACACTAAATCATATATCATCAAAATATCATGCATCATATTTATATATACTGTGCAAGGTGTTGGGGAAAAGTAAATATCCACCCTATCCGACTTGACACACATATATTCCTATAATTATGTTAGCTGATATTTTCCCCTAGAATTGTCAGCATTACACGAATTAATCATGTCTCGCTTGCATTTACGAGGTCATGCAGGATAAGTGTCTTGGAGGTAAACTAGAGCCTTGCCAATTTTAACCTCCCAGGATACATAATCAAAAGGCAGATCTGAACAAGTATTTTATAACCTTACGACTAAAAAATTCCAGTGTATATGTGGTGACCCATTAAACGTTAGAATACACTTACTTGCAATGATTTCTAGCAAAATACTCTGAAAAGCTTGCTGCAACTTGCAAGAATGAGTTTTTCTAAGGCTCTAATTCATTTTGGTCCATGCTCAAATAAGATCTGGATAACGATTACTTATGTAAACCAGAACCTGGGAGAGAGTTTTCATATCTAAATGAGATTTTTATCTAAAAAACAAAATAAATCAGGTCCATTTCTTGATGAGATACACAGCCATAGAGTTAGCAAAGTTTTGTCAGTATAAATGTAGAAGCCAACTGATTGACTGAACTTGTGACAGTAAGCTGAAAGCTATGAATAAATGCAGTTGTGACAGATGTATGCTATGACTATAACTGCAGTGTGTGATAGGTATCTGCTATGAATAACTGCAGTTGTGACAGATGTATGCTATGACTATAACTGCAGTGTATGATAGGTATCTGCTATGAATAATTGCAGTTGTGATGGTCAACGTATGCTATGAATAACTGTAGTTGTGACAGTTAGATGTATGCTATGAATATAACTGCAGTTGTGACAATAAGATGTATGCTATGAATATCTGCAGTGTGTGACAGTAAGATGTATGCTATGAATATCTGCAGTGTGTGACAGTAAGATGTATGCTATGAATATCTGCAGTGTGTGACAGTAAGATGTATGCTATGAATAGCTGCAGTGTGTGACAGTAAGATGTATGCTACGAATATCTGCAGTGTGTGACAGTAAGATGTATGCTATGAATAGCCTGCAGTGTATGAGTTACATGTATGCTATAAAGATAACTGCAGTTGTGACAATGCAATAAGATGTATGCTATGGGTATCTGTAGTTGTGACAGGAAATTTGGACGTAGGCTATGAGCAACTTCAGTCCTGTCTACTTCAATTTCCTCCAGTAGTACAAAACGTAACTATGCAACACTATATATTGTGTTGGTCTTTATTAGTGTTTGCACGGGTTATCCGGGTACCCGACCGACGCGATACTACCCGGTTCCTAATTTATTACCCGAATCCTATGCAAAGTGTGATTTTTTTGGTTTTTGCAAACCGATGGTTAGGCAGATTTCCCATTGACTTAGTGTGGTGTTAGGCTACCATGTGGTCGAAGATAACAGCAATAACGAAAGTATTCCATGGATATCTTATAACTGCGTCACAATTTCAGCAGTATAGGCTAGATTTCCCCCATTGACTTAATGTGGTGTGAGGCTACCATGTGGAAGAAACTGAAAGAATTCTCACAATTATTATTTAGTCATTCGTTTATTTCATAGAAGGAAAGGCTGACAAGGAACTTTATGAGATGTTAATGGATTATAGATAGGATAACTAAAAAATAATAATCAAGTGGCTTTTTACTAATCGTTTATTCCAAATGCGATCAAAAATGCGCGAATCGCGCAATCTCGCGGCTAATGC
>KN887434.1:43886-57884 GCA_000934455.1 Apostichopus parvimensis | reverse complement strand
CATTGGACAGTTGGAATAATATGTAACATGAGTCCCGGACTATGCAGACTACTTCAAGCTACTAGCCTTCTACAGGGTTCCTTGAAAGCATTGGATATTTGGAATTATATGTAACATGAGTCCCAGACTATGTGGACTATTTCAGGCTACTAACCTTCTACACAGTTCCTTGAAAGCATGGATATATGGAATTATATGTAAAATGAGTCCTGAACTATGTAGACTAATTCATGCTACTAGCCTTCTACAGGGTTCCATGAGAGCATTGGATATTTGGAGTTATATCTAACATGAGTCCCAGACTATATGGACTATTTCAGGTTACTAGCCTTCTTCTACAAGGGTTCCATGAGAGCATTGGATATTTGGAATTATATGTAAAATGAGTCCCGGACTATGTGGACTAATTCATGCAACTAGCCTTCTACAGGGTTCCATGAGAGCATTGGATATTTGGAGTTATATCTAACATGAGTCCCAGACTATATGGACTATTTCAGGCTACTAGCCTTCTTCTACAGGGTTCCATGAGAGCATTGGATATTTGGAATTATATGTAAAATGAGTCCCGGACTATGTGGACTAATTCATGCTACTAGCCTTCTACAGGGTTCCTTGAAAGCATTGTACATTTGGAATTATATGTAACATGAGTCCCGGACTATGTGGACTATTTCAAGCTACTAGCCTTCTACAGGGTTCCTTGAAAGCATTGGATATTTGGAATTATATGAAATTCCAAACAGATAAATGCCCTCTTACTTGTAAGTGAAACTTTACCCAACAGCAAACACCCTACAGACACTCAAAAGCTAATTATCACATTGTGGTAAAGCCTCTTACAAACCGAGGCACAAATTGATCCAAGAATAGAAAGTCATAACTCTATAGTCATACACCTTTCTGGATGGAGAAAGGCCAGCCGATGATATCAAAAGTCAGTATAAACGTTCAAGGTATGTAAAAGAGAACTGCAAATAAAGGAAGATATGATAGGCAACCGCGACGACCAACGAGAGCATGTCTACTGTGCCTTCTGTTTTGCTGGATATCGTAAAGGTCATCATGCACCTATATTGGAAACCGTGAGAGATTATGACCGGGAAATTACGAAAACTATCGACGTGTTCGAGAAGTTACTCTTGCGAAGAAAACACATTTAAAAATGTTATGGACGGCATATCTTGATAATTCAGTATATCGACACTCTGCGGGATCATATGACAAGGACAAATATAGCACCAAAAAAAGGACAAAATATAGACAAATAAAGCAAAAAGTGAGTAGCACTGTGACTTAGAGCAGCTGATCATAGATAGTGATTACTAAAACATATCATTTTGACTTCCCCTTAAATATAACCTGATTGAATTTTTTATCTTCTGAAACCATCAGCCTTTCATATATGATTTCTCCAATTTAATTTTATATCATAAAATTGTGATGCATATGAAGCAAATGTATAAACCATAGAACCCATTGCATCCAGTGAGATGTAACTTGTCATAAATCAATTTAATTATCCCATGCATTGCTCTACAGCACTCAACCATTTGGAACAATGTTAATAGCAACCGACACAAGGGAGCATGAAAATATTACCAACATAGCAGGAAGGCATTAAATGTGAATAATTTTACAGAGTACTACAACTGTCTAGACATGTTTCAATATGGAAAATGAATATTACCATGTATTTTTGTAATAACCAAAATATGTGATGAAAAGAAAAAATTGGATGATCTCATCCTCTAAAAATATATTCTTCTTCCTCTGTAAAATGTTTATTGTAATATCAGCCTTCAAATCTCTTTCTCTAAAATGTTACTTCATGAATGAGCTCTTAATCTCCACAGTTGGTTTCTTAGCAAGTATTGACACTACTCAAAATCCACAGATTTTTTGGCAAAAAGTTTCATTATTGCAATAAATGTTATTCCTAAGCTACATATCGAAAGCATTAATTCTTCCACTGAATTAAAAAAAAATTTGGACAACTGTTTCAACAGACTCCACCACGTTATTTAGACCACTGATATATAATTTGATACTAATTGTATCGGTTGAATACAAAATACATTCTTCATAAACTTGAAAAAAAGAGTAATCTCTTGCTTACAGCTCTACTTTAGTACCATTTAGAAATGCCAAAATAGGTGGGATTGGAATACAATTTTGTTACACACTTATCATCTAACTGACATTGTAAGGTAGATTGATTTGAGTGCAAATGTAGAATGGAGACAGGTAAGAGAGGAGTTGAAATATCCAGAGGAGTTGAAACCTGAAATATCCACTCATACAATCATACACCATATCTGGGTCTGTTTGTTTTGTCACATCCAATATTCACTATCCACACACTAACTTATAATCTATTGCTTCCCATGTAGATTTGCTTGTATAATCTTCACAGCCTCCACAAATATAAAACCAGCACGGCTGTTTCAAAAACATCTTAATATTACGGATACAATGCATTACTTTAAACTTTTGCAACACTAATCAAACAGCAAACCTCTCAAGCAATTTCATCCTGAGCTAAACTAAATTCAATTTTTAAGTTATGCTGAGAATGTATCAATTTCTCATTAATTTTTTTTCTCATCTCCTTTCTATAGCTTCAGTGCTCAGCTATCCCGATATATTCAAAGGAAACATTCGCCACGGTTTGCAGGCGATCTTTCCGTCGTTTTTCAAAGAAAGGGATCGTTTCGTATCTTACGCGATGCTCCACTTGATAGCTTTGTGTAAGTCAGCCACTAAACCTGATTATAAATAAGCAATTTATAATGCTCTAGGGTATCCATTTTTTGGCCAGAAATAATGGAAATGAAATTCATTTCCTTCAGCACAATTCTTCTATATCTTACCAAAGTTGGATATAATGCACAACCGCAAAACAATCTTTGAATATGTATCAACCAAACACTTTTATCGGTAAATGACAGTGGAAGTTTAACTGCATTACTTAATGGATTTGGAAATTTCTAGGGGAGTAGCAGTCAGGGCTATAAAAATGAAGAAAAAATGAAGGGAGGAAAGAAAAAATGGTATTATGGTCATATCATATATAACGTACAGTAGGCTGGGTACAATATCACTTAAATGCAAAGATGCATATTGCTCCCCAATGTTTTTCAATGTTAAAAATTACATGGGATAGTTTGATGGAGGCCACAGACCAAAATATATTAGAATCATGCAAGACGAAACCGCAAAGGACTGTACAAAGTATATCAAATCAGTGCAAAATATAGAATAAATGCTAGAATAGGCTGTCTGTCCATATCTTTGCCAAATGGTTGGGATGCAGACTCACAAGTGAGGGACACAAAATCAGTCTCATACATGTCTTTTAGCAAGCGTTTTAACCGAAATCATGAATCGTTTCTTATGCTAGACACTTTGACTGTGTGAAGTCACTGTGTAAGTCAAGGGGTTTGTGGGGACTGTTAAAGTGAGAGAAACGCAGTCTGTTTGAATCCTCATTGCAAGTGTATTATAATAAAGGGGACTTAGATGCTCACACACAGGTTTAGAATCTATTCTGAACACGATATCAAAGTTTGTGAAGTCACTTTGAAAATCGAATGATTATGTCGAGACTTGTGACAGGGCACAGTCAGTTTGATCTCTTTTTGCGAGTGTATTGAGGGGAATCAGAACTTCCCCAGACCTGCATTGAGTACAGTTTTTTCAAGACTTAAACTGTAAAAAGCCACTGTGTAGAACTCTAGAATATACACATATGTTAGTAGCCAGCTTGACTGAACTGAAGCCTGATAGGATTTTCAGCGAATGACGTCAAGAAAGAATGGGACTCTCCAGCCATACCCAAAATCTACAGGGAGCCCTGTCTTATCGGTATCATCTAGTTCCACGGAGGTCGACTGCAGTTTATAATGGTACCCTGAGTTAATGGCTAGTGCCATATGCAGATCATAATGGTACCCTGAGTTGATAGCTAGTGCTATATACAAATTTGAATTATTGAAGAAGTCAAGTTAATTGTTTTAAGAACCTTTAATTTGTTTTTTCTAAAGATGTCTTCTTTTGTTCGGCCAAACTGTACAACTGGAACCGTAGACAAGTCAATTACTCAGCGTTGGTCTGTATGCTGGTTCATCAGGCGTCTTCCCGTGCTAGGGAGCACATTCACACCATCGTGTTACTTTGTTTCCGAGAGATGATACAGCGCCGAAGGCCTAGATATACAAAATCTTCACTTTGACTAAGCAATCTGTAAGCACTACGGATCACTTGCACTAGGCCCATGTGACAGTGCAATCTGTGGAACTGAAAAGCTGCCATAGTACTATACAGACCACTTAAATGCTGTGGGTGTGTGTCTACTGTACATGTATGTGTTGGTTTTGCTGTACTGAAGGGGTCTAATTTACCTGAAAAAACATATCAATGAATCTGACATATATACACAAAAAACAATACAGTGTACTTTGAAATTCAACAACAATATATGGTATGGAGTGGCTATCAAACTAGAAATCTTCTCAACCTTATTCTAAGCAAAAATTATAGGCACGGTAGGCAAAATATAGGCACGGTAGAACGAGGTGCTAAGATTGTGAGGAGACAGGTAAGCGAGGAGCGAAGTAAATTGTCTGGATTTGATTGCAAAATAGATTTTTTTTTTTTTTTTTAATATTTGAGTCAAGTAAAACTAAATTTTGCAATCAAAAGTATATTTGGCAAGGTTCTTAATTAAGGGTAAAATTATGGCTATAGTTCTGAAAACTATCACTTTTTTCCATATAAAGCTAGTTAAGGTCGTTTTAGAGAAACTGTCGTTGTCAGGTATTGACCCCATGTAAATGGAAAAGAACAATCCGATAATAGTCATAATACACAACAAATCCCTCGATTGCCCTCCTCCAAAGGTATGACCAGGGAATTGTTATTGAACAACTCCCTGGTATGACAAATGTGCTCACATCCTGTTCAACTGGTGTCTCTTTACAAAGTAAATCCTTTCAGGTTTAACGCCTGAACGGATATCCTGTTGGGCATAACAGGTGACCTTGCAGAACTTATCTGAAGGTACTCCACACTTCCATGGAATTTTCTTTTTTTGTCAGATCTGTAAAGAATAAATTGCCAACTGAAACTGCACAACTTCACCGGTTTTGAGTATTTACAAATACCTAGGAAGCATGGGATATGAACTGAACAGAACTTTTCATGTATGAGAGTCCAATGATACTCAGTGCTTGTAAGGAGAATGGAGAGAGATCGATTCAGAACATTACTGTTGCTAGATTGACATTACTGCTACTTACACCAGCAGTTTGATTCGTATTGATCGATGAATTGAATCAATAAACATTAAGGAATGGTAGAT
This sequence comes from Apostichopus parvimensis, assembly GCA_000934455.1. NCBI lineage: Eukaryota > Metazoa > Echinodermata > Holothuroidea > Aspidochirotida > Stichopodidae > Apostichopus > Apostichopus parvimensis. The sequence goes on along the minus strand of KN887434.1, from coordinate 52,522 downwards.
TCATCAGGAGTTGTGATCCTGGACACGGGAGGGTCAGTAGGGGTCACGGTCCTAGAAAATTTGTAAACCAACTTTTGCCGATTTATTACAGCAGATGATGGGCAAGTACATGATGGGATTCGAGACACTTAAGAATAAGAAATTAAACAGAGATTAATGTCTAATCTGAGCGATAAGTTATATAGACGAAATCATTTGAAAATGTATTTCTTCCTTTTACTTTCAAGTGTTCTTTCAATTTCCATAGACTACATAGATATTAAAGTGCATTAATAAAGACCTGTATACTCATGAAAAACCCACAATTAAATATGAGTATATAGTAAATCCCGATTTGTATGCTATTCAAGCATGTGTGTGTAAGCTATGCTATGTAGATACACATTATTAGTGATTGCTAGTAGCAGATCAAGTCACATATGAACAGAATTATACTTTATGTAAGTCAAAGGCAGTCTGGATAATCACATTCATGTTTGCTTTATTTCATTTATTCATAAATTGTATGTGGCTGACTTTGGAATAGTGACCTCAGATAAAAGAGGCAGAGTGGAGAAATTACCCCTAAAGTGGATCATATGGGGTCAAGTGCTAACCTGTTAGCAAGTTTTGTTGTTATGCTGAAGCAGAAGTCCTTACATGGCTGACGACAGACAATAATTGAAAGGGCTTGTTAGGTGTTCAAAGGAACCAAAATTCAATATAAATGCATACGGAACTGAACATCATATAGTAATAACATTTTTTTCATCACTTCAACAATTGGATGTTTTTTTTTTTAGCACATTGTATGCTAAACAGTCTCATTATAAAATGATATAAAACAGGATGAGGAGTAGAGTTCAATTTACAACTGTTGTCTAGCTACTTGATATATTTGTAAATCTCAAGCTTTCGTTGTTGATTCACATAGCTTGCTACCAAAGGTCAACATGCTTGTGATTAATTGGAACCTACATTTCTTCTCAAAGTATAACTGAAATTTAAACATGAACTTGTAAACTGTAGGTGATGACTTGTTTGCATGTTCAATAGTTAAAGATAACAAAATGTTGCTTGTTGTTTGCTGATAAGACCAGGATCCAGAAATCAGCTCAGCATCCACATGTATAATGGGGGCTGTGGCAAACGATTTAAATAGTCAAAGAACCACTTGTTTATGAGAAAAGGTAAACAAATATAAAGTAACGATAATCACTAAGTACTAGTAAACAACTAGCGATGGTACAAAGATTTACACCACGGTAACCATCCATCCATTTCCAGGGTACCTGGCTAAATAAATTAATGAATTGATTAAATTACAATAGCTTTTTAATTACGTGATGTTTCCACCCCAGTTTTGTTTTTATTCCTCTACCATAAAGTATAAGATTGTAGTCTAACATTCCCACTTACTCAGCAGTTAAATGCAACCCTCACCTCTTACAAATTAGAGGGAATACCATGCCCCTTCAGAGGATGGCAGTCTCAACGATACTATGCCACCCACTTCTTCCCCTCCCCATTCCCCCACACACACAATCCAAAGTGAAACACTGAGTTTATCCCCCTTAACAACACCATGTGAATAGGCTGCAATAGCTACAAAACCCCCTAGCAGCAAGGCTGAATGAATACCAAACAATAGAGATTATATCTACAGGTGTGAAACTGCAATGCCTATTGTGTGTAAACACAAAAGATTGTGTCCTACACAACCTGGCTGCAGTGATGCTGTAGCCCCCTCATCCTGTGACTTTTTGACACAGTGCCTTTAAGTCGCGTAACGTGACTGCAAACATGCACTTTCATATACAATATATATGGATTGAAGGAGAATAAATAATCTGTATGTACTTACAACATTCGGATGGTTTAGTCTGAGAAGAATTTGTACTTCAGATCTCACTACTTTTTGGTCAACCTGAAAGACGAATAGTAAGAACAGGATTTATGTGCATAGAATAGGTTATTAACATTAGACACATGTACAGTACATCACATATAAAAGATGTCTTCTTTTAGGTATAGTGGTATGGAGACAGAGACGGTTACATAAATCCACAATCCTTCTTATTTGAATACACAAAGTATGTCCTAATTACAGAAGCTAGTAAGGGACAGCAATGTTTTACAACAGATGGTATTCTAATACTAACTTGGGACACATTGCACATGCATAGCAGCTGAACCAAAAATCCTAAACTTTCTGGTTTACTATCTTTGAATGACAAATGACAGAATGATAGATCCTTTCAGAAGAAGAAGTGGGCTTTTTTTTTGGGGGGGGGGGCTGCATAAGAAGAGAAGGTCAGTAAATCAAGTAGACCAGGTAGATTAAGTGCATAGAGAATAGAGACAGGTAAGAGAGGAGTGAATAAATCCAAACATCTAAAAGAGAAAGAATATTTTATAATATTCAAAGACTGTTTTGGTTTATTGCAAATTGTATTGTGATCTACTGTGATATTCTATATTGGTATCATAATGCCAACTCATCCTGTAAAACAAAGAGAATTACACACAGAACTGAAAATTAAATATAAGATGAGGATGCCTGAAACCCCTCCCCCTACCCCCCCCCCCGCATCTTCAAATTGCAATAGCTTGCAATACAATTCTACACAATGGTAGTAAAGTATGTCGTGTAACTTCCACTACACAAAAGTGAGAATAAAATGAAGTTTAACCACCACTAAAGACGATAGGTTTCATCTACACACTCAGGCCTAGAAATTCACAATTTTTAGCCACTTGCTAAAACATAAAAGTGCTCAAAAATCAACTGGTTGAGAACTAAGTTCTCACTGGCAAATTCCCTCCTTGAGATTTCATGTCTACAATCGAGGCATCACACACACACACACCCGTACACGCATATTAATACCACCATGACTACAAAGGTTACAAATCCATTGAAACAAAAAGTGGCTGCTAGATGAAGTAAAGTCCTTGTAAATCGATAAAATAAAGGACTTGATTATCGTAACTATATGTCCAATATTTGCTTTACTTTTTAAAGATACCGACAATAGTTACACATTGTATGCCACTGCACTGCAGACTATAGTCGTTTTTCGAGAGATTCATTCAAACATTTTTGACCTTTTCATTTACAATTTATTTAAAGTCAATAGCATTATCTTGTGCGTACCAGTAAATATCACAAAATGAAAGAAGCTTTGGGCATAAAGTGTCATACCGTTTTAGGGTTGTAACGTGAATATACAGACATGTACAGTAGTAAGTAATGCAAGGTAATGCAGGCCTCATTCTAAGTGATTAACCAACGATGAACAAGAATTTATGTCATCTTGCTATCACTCTGTACAGTGTGCAGGACATGACAATGCTGCACCAAAAAATAAATATAGTCATAACAGTACAAGTAGCCACTCAAAATATGGAGTGCAATGTGCATAAGTTTATTGGTGACTATACCAAGTCTGTATCTAGCATTGCTGATTTATCACTAATATTAGCTTGCCCTATACAGGCGCATATATGTTGGTCTAGCCTAGCCTCACAGTATCAGCCTTAGCATTGCTAATATATCACTAATCTTAGCACGCACAATACAGGCGCATATGTTGGTCTAGCCTAGCGCAGTAGTAGTGGTGTTAGCGATAAATACTATATCACTGAACTTAGTAATTTATGTTTACATCTTTCACATTAAAATAATTCCTTTGGGTCCTTCAGTAATTTGAAACAATCTTTAAAGTTGTTGTTTCAATTGCTTGTGGGAAGCAAATATAATCACACTTATTTATTCATTTATTTTTTTCTGGGGTAGAAAATATTCTGTCAGAAGACATTGTATTTTCTGTGTCATAAGTGTTTTGTTCTAGATGAATAATATTTAGTGTTAAAGCAAGACAGCATGAATATCCTCATCAGAAATTATCCTAGCGCCTTGATTTGAAAAATCAACTTAGGTTTTTTTATATCAAAAGTTTATTTACATATGTATACGGTACATGTATGCTGTCTTCCATGCCTCATCAATGATACTCTCAACTATTATCTTTGCACCGAATACCACATATAACAATACTAAAAAAAACCTTTGAAATACATTTTAGCAATTCAGTACAGTTCCACTATTTGCATTATTGACATACATCTCACGTAAGGTATAACAAATCAAAAGGCAGAGATCACCCGACTTCCAATATTTGAACCAGCGTCATCTCTGAAATAGATACATTAATATGTCAATATTTAGATATTTTATTCAAAAATTTAAGTGTTCTGTGTCTGTGTAAAGTATAGCAGAGGTTACCGTAAAGAAACCTTTCTTCCTAATTTCTACTCAGATACACCGATTGGTTAATTATCATACTCACATTCTTTTTTATAACTTTAACAGCATATGGTCTTTCTGTACCCACTTGAACACACTTTTTGACGACAGATGTAGCTCCCCTGTGAAGAATAATGGAAAAGCAACCCTTAAAAATTAAAGAATTGTGCTTTTAATTACTTGCACACAGACAGACTATATATGCTTCCTTGAAACAGACATCTGCCGGTTACATTTTAATACTGCAATATTCTGTGTAAAAATTGTGCACAAAAATACATGTCAACAATTTGAGAATGCATCATAAGGCAAAGTATGTTGGGTTAATTCATATAAAGCACTTAATTTTATATTGCAATGTTCATTTGGGTTACCGTAAACCGAAAGACATTTTAGGAGGCAAAGGTGTGCAGTATACATACAGTGGAATATCTGCCACATACTATGATGAATATGGAACAAAAGATATTACAGCTCATTTATAAGAGTAATTGCAGGAAAATCATACAACAGGTTAAGAGCTTAGAAGCAATTAACTCACTTCAGACATGGTTAAGCGAGGATGCGATGGGAGTGTGTAGACAGGTATGGAGCGAAGTAAATGAAAACAATGAAGTCGATCTAGTTTTATGTGGGAAACTATCTTAAACACCAGAAATGAGAAAAGAATAAAGTAGAAACTGTTAAAGGTATACTCATGCTGCCTTAAAAAGGTTGTTTGCTTAATTACAACATTCTCAGCACAACATAGGAAACTTGTCAATTCCACTGGCTTAAATACGCATGCTCCATACTTGCAGGCCCATAGCCAGACCGGGACACAGGAGGGCCATGTCTCCCCATCTCCCCCATGCAAGACTATTGTTTCCCCCACCCCACCCCCCAACCATGTGTGCCCCAATCATGTGTGCAAATCTTTCACAAGTTACAGGACACTTTGTTGGTGCCCCTCTGTAAATTGTTGGTGCTTTTTTAACTCAGAGTTCCTGGCTATGGGTGTACATACTTGTCTGACTTTCCTGCCAAAGTGTTCCAAAGGTTCAATATATTCAGAGAAAAAGAGACATGACATGTATGATGTTGATTTGATAGTAGAATCATAGCATATCCAAAAAGTGACCAACTTTTCATCTTTCACTCAAAATGGGAAACATCAAGTTAGATTTAATAACCATCCACAGGTTGTGAGATGTGTTTGTTTCAGAACACACATATTGATTATTGTTAATAATGATGGAATGACCGCAAGGGCCAAAGACATGACAAAAACAAAACAAAAAAATTCACATCAAGTTAGGATATGTCTTCACAATCACATAATATCTTTCTATGAGTATGAAAGGAAGCACCATCATCCTATTCAGCATTTTATGTTAGCTGTCTTTTATTGTCAACAGTCAGTTCTATCAAAAAGTTACAGTCAATAATTTTTTTTTTTTGCATTCCTTTGGTATAAACACAAAAACAATTAAACACTAAAATGTAATTTACATAATTTTGCAAGAGCTGTAAGCTCACTGCATGGTTTGGGTATTTACAAACTGTGATGATACAGTGCAAATCTCACCGCTTCAATCACACAATTCTATACATTTACCAAGTGAAGTGGTAACATTCAGCAGTCCTTCCAACAATGGCTTCCAATGTCTAGGTTACTTATGCACACCCTAAAAAGGCAATTTTAGAAACACCCTTTTCAAAGCAATTCTACACAATCTACGCCGTATGGCAATTGTTTTCTATAAAGTATTAGTCTACATTCAATATCAAAAGTTAATCATTCAAAAGTAGATGTTCCATAGAAATACAATGTATTAACAATCAAATCAGAAAACAACGAGGCATTTTGATTCCTTAAAGCAGGTTTTATCATTAAACCTTCTGTTCTATTGTAATGATTTTAGTGCGCTTCTCTTTCTGCAAACTGTTCGGGCACATTGTCCTATACTAAGCTTTGACATGTTAGTCAAATTCCAGCATGCCTTTGCCTGTTACATGGTTGATTCAATTGGAAGCAGACCTAGTGTGAGATGACAAGTGCCCTCATTTACAATCTGGATCATGACTACTTCGTAGCGACCACTTTCATAGCTTTGAAACTAATTCCTTCCTACAACCTGCAATGCAACTGTTCTTTGCCATGAAACCTTTGCAGTGCCTATCCTAATTTCTTCTGAATTCCCCTCGGTTGAAGTCCCCTTTCCTCTTCAGGACGACAACCTATCCCGTCTGGAACCAGCTGCAAATATCGCCAAACAGACGGACAGATCACTCAGCCACTGAGGGCTATCATTACACTAGGGCTATGAATGAAATTCATAGCAAAGTTTAATCAATACCTCCATCTGGTCAAATCAATACAAGAAAGAGTTCATAAACTCAGTGCGATGACTTTTAGAGGGAAGTTAAATACCATCAAACATTTTCCAGACCCAGCAATTAATTGCATGATATTTTTCTTTCTCCATGACCTCTATCGTGGGAAAGTTCCCAAATTCCAACACATTCTCACTCAGTTAATTTTAACACTCATTTCTAACTATTAAAACTCATGACTTTTCGTCGTCGAGAGGCATAGACCAGTAGATGGAAAAATATTGAATCCTAGGTAACCGTTTATGGACAAAAATCCGAAGGAAGCAAGTCCACTCGAAATATGTGATCCAGGCACTTTGAATGGTAGCATGATAAGGAAGGGCATTGACTGGAGGGGAAGGTCATACAGGGCGCACAGTGTCAAAAGGTTATCAGGACATTCTAGGCACGGTAGAATGAGGGTGCTAAGGTTGTGGGGAGACATGTAAGTGAGGAGCAAAGTTAATTCCCCAATCTCACTAGATCACCAAATTTCCACCCTTCAAGCAGAGTCAATGATCTAGATAAGAGTATTGTAGAACAAAGGTCAGCCATGGATCCTACTTAATTAATTAACTCTACATCTGTACATAACATCTATATGGGTAGAATACAGTTTGAAAAACAAGCCAGTGTTTATCATGTTTTGATTGCATGACCTGTAGAAATATAGAAGCTAAGTTGCAGAACTTTACCAGTGTTATATTTAAGCTACAGTCAGGAGATAACAATGTGAAACAGTTGAATGAACACTGGTATGATTTAGATAAATTCCTGGGTTTTTTTAAGGAACCTAATCCCCCCCCCCCCCCCCCCATAAAAAACAAATATACACAGAAAATCACAGTGAAACAGCCACTAGTTTCTCTTTCATAGAACTGAGTCCATTCAGCAAATTTATGTCAGTTTTTAACCAAAACAGTACAGTAGATACACACTGTATGCATTGTGTGTAACCTTCTAAACATTTTCTTGAGCTCAAAGAGGTAATAGGGTTTCAGGTATGATCAATAGGAACTTCAGTTTTCTGAAAGAGGACATACTAGTTTGGCTTTATAAGCAGTTGGTAATTAGGCCTTATCTGGAGTATGCTATGCAGGCTTGGAACCCATATTTTGCTAAGGAAGTACTCTAAAGGTCCAGAACGAGGGCAACTAGGATGATTAGTTCCTTAAAGAGTGTTCCTTATTATAGGCGGTTACAAATGTTGAATCTCACCACACTGGAGCTTAGGAGGTTACGTGTTGACTTGATTCAGGTTTTCAAGATTGTGTATGGTTTTGACAATTTATCCTTCACTGACTTTTTCATGTTTGCTAATAGTAGTTGTACAAGAGGTCATTGTCTTAAACTCCAAAAGTCACAAAGTAGGATTAATATTCTGCATAACATTTTTTCTAATAGGGTTGTGAATGAGTGGAACTGTTTGCCTGAGAAAGTTGTACTTGCAAGTAGTGTCAGTGGGTTTAAGAATGCTTTGGACAAGCACTTTAAGCATTGTCATCAGGTCTGAGTGTTTGTGTCTTCAGCTTTTTTTCTCTCCTTTAGGGTCCTTGATGGGGACTTACGTGTCCCTCCTGATCATTTTATTCTACTAAACGAAACTAAACTAATGTTCATAATTTTCAATTGTTCTGGGCCTGCCACAGAAAAGAAAATCAACGTGCATAGAAAACTTTGACGATTTGAGACTTCAGGAATAAATCATTGATAGTATTTGTAAGCTTTTCTTGAAGTCAGGTTTAAAGTAGAACATAATGAAAAGTGAGAAAACAGAGCTTAATCAGTTGATTGCAAGAACTTATGATGAAGGAAATTTCAAAGTTAACAGGCCACAGCTCCTCAGAGTGACCAAACAAGGCTTGAAAAAAAATAGAAACCTAGCCAATATCAGCCATGCAATCGGGTATAAGAATCACTGCAACAAGTGAATGCCAAAGTTCACTTTAATATTAACGCCATTACATGGAAGTACTGTCAAACTAATCATAGT
>KN887434.1:30471-43641 GCA_000934455.1 Apostichopus parvimensis | reverse complement strand
ATTACACTGCAATAATTTTTTGTACTTATGGATCGATTTTGGGAATGGAACAAAGTGCTCAGTAATCAACATTAAGAATTGACACGAATCACTGTCCACGCAATCGGGTATAAGAATCACTGCAACAAGTGAATGCCAAAGTTCACTTTAATATTAACGCCATTACATGGAAGTACTGTCAAACTAATCATAGTATGGTAAGACTTGGCCTTGTATTAAACTTTGACTGCAAAGTCTCCTACATAAGAGCCATGTAGAGATTCCTACTCACTGAACAGCTAATAATCTTAACCACTTTTCAAGTTGACTCAGCAATCAATAGCTTCAACTACAACAACAATGAGATAATAAAAGGATCAATCCCTTATAATACTGTAGGTAGTTCTTTGTCCAAATTTTAAATTAAATACAGAGACATTTTGAAGTGCTTACCAATTAATGAACTTATCACATTATAGGGAGCCACAGCTTCCATTTCAAAAGCAATGACCAATCTACTTATCTTTGTTTGACACAAAAGGTTTAATACAGGAATAGGGATAAAACTGCAAAGTTAGCAGTTAAGTCGATCACTCCATTGCTTCTTTCTTAGTAATCTGGTAAATAAATAATAGCAGATCTGTCACATAAAATACAGTGCTTTATGCACAACCTACAGTACTCAACTTAACACTTAGGAAGCTGAAAATAATTATGATCAAATTTTAGGGAAAGGTAGTACATTTCACAGTTTATCCCATTGATGGAAATGTACAGTATTTTGTGCAAACTTAGACAAGTTCCCTGCACCAGTAAATATGTATATATATCAGGCCTCGACAAATACGGTCGCCAACTCGCCAATGGCGACTAGAATATTGCGACTGGCGAGCAAAAAATGCATCACGATCGACATTTTGGCGAGTGGCTTATTCGCTCACTGCCTTTTTACGTTAGGCTAACTATTAACATGTGAGCCAATCAAGAAAGGCCTATTGCCTAATGTAACATATCACAGTAGTATTATCAAGTGCACTGTTACAACACGGAGATTTTTCAGATGCGGAGACTTTTTGCGTAGTGTAGTGATACGAACTGAACTTTCAAGGGAACTCAAACATGAAATCATAATTTTACCGAAATAACATTTCATATCTCGAAATGAACAACAGGAAGTTTATTGGATTAGTTGTTTGTCATAAAACATTTATAATTCTCGAGACCTGACCAATAAAAGCAGTAACTCTGACACTCAGTAATCGATCGACAATAATAATAATTGTCAGTACCAAGCATTAATTTGTTAACGATACTAACACATACACTGATACAGTAGTCTGATGTCATGTCCAGTGAAAGTTACAAATGGTCAGCCATGTCATTGTTTATTTGTGGTCACTTTTTACAAAGCAGGTCCTAAACTATGTTGAAAATGTTTCACCGTTTCATTTTTTCATATGTATCATGTTTTAAACACTTTAGACGAACCACAAGTTGAATAGATCGTTTTTGGTGTAAACAAATAACACTATACAGCGATAGCCTAAGTTAGGCCATACTACTTATTTTTATATGACACAAACAATTAGTGATAAAAAATGGCGAGTAAATTTAACGTTTTGGCGAGTAGAATTTTAGCCTCGGTCGCCAGTTGGCGAGTAGTTTTAAAAATATTTGTCGAGGCCTGATATATATACAAAATTATAATTATTTTCATTAGCAATGTTCCCCTCCAGACATGACAGCATTTATTGTCATGTGAGAAACTTAAATTTCACCAAGGATAATTTCCTCCGGCTTTGAAATATCCTCACTTTCAAAATGGCTGCAGTGAATTATGTGTCAATAACACAGTCCAGCTAGTATTTGTGTTGGCAAAATATATGCATTAGATGTATAACTGTAGACATCAAAGGCACATGTACAGTAGGATCATTAATTAGAGAATATTAACGAAAAACAACACAATGTAATCAATTCTACCAGCAAATGAAAACCGTGTAGTTCTAATGGACCTGTACAAGATGGTCCATCTCTCAGAGAAATTCATGAGCAGGGTGAAATGTTAATTGGTCGTCATATCGTCAGGGACAGTCCAATATCTGTTCGGACAATCGAAATCAGTCTCCAAATTTCGCTCTGATGAGGCATTCTACTACCTGTCTTGCTTCACCTTCTCAAGTTATTACATGGATGCTCTATTCATCTCAAGAAGACAACCTAAGCACACACACACACAAAATGTAAGTGTATACAACAATTTTGACTATGTCAACATGACTTGCATGTTTCTCTCTCATGGTAAAATATCTATTTATAATGTTTTCTATTGGACTGAACACATCAATCAAAACTAAGAACTTTGAATTCATTCACTTGCAAAATTAGGTCACAGCTTGAGTTTAAGATAAAAAGCCCCAACATACGCGAAACCAGGGCAAACTAAGTCATGCACAGCCCTTCAACACTTGTTTCTACTGTAATCGACCATGCAATTTCACTCCTTTGTCAATGTGGAGATGTTTGATCAGCCTCATGAAACATGATGGTCTCTGGACTAGATATTTTTATCGGTTCATGAAAAGAGCAAATGCCTTCATCCATTCGTTCTTACATTTCACAGAGAGACAGAAAGGACTTCTACAGAGTGCACAGTGTATTATATAGAAGTTTACATCCACAATACAATGTTTTTTCTCTATCTCTCTCTTTTTCCTTTTTTGTTTGTTTGTTTGTACATTATCATGATGTTTTTATTCATCATTCCTGTAAATTTTCAAGGACTAAGTTTCCATTGGGATATATTTCAGATAGATCTACTGTAGCTATTTCATTGACACAGCTCAAGAGAACTGGCATATTTGTTACCTGCTTTATATCATTCTTTTTTTTTCTTTTTCCACAATTTGAAGTTGGTAGCTGGCAGGGACCTAAACAACAGCCATTACCATAGCTATGTTCACTGAACCTTACCGTAATCAGTTTAACTCATTGTCGTCATTCTGGTCGCTTAAAAGAAGTTAAAAACAACAAAACTTGGCAAACAAAATGAAAAAATTACACTGCAATAATTTTTTGTACTTATGGATCGATTTTGGGAATGGAACAAAGTGCTCAGTAATCAACATTAAGAATTGACACGAATCACTGTAGATCTCTACCCATGACCACATTTAAAATAACAATCTATGGAAGGATTGTTATAAGCAAGATTGGCAAATATTATAACAGAAAGAAGAAAAATTATTTTCAAAATAATAACCTCAAATAAACTTTAATTACAGTAAAATGTTCAGCTCTATATTCCCCCAACAATATCAAAATGGTCCAGTAATTACACTTCTAATGAGGAAATCAAATTATTAGTTTTTTAATTTCATGAAAATATCTTTTTCCTCACTCCCCATGTCCCCACCCCCCCCCCAAAAAAAAATTCAAACCTGCCCTTCCTTCCTATCTTGACCTGAAATTCAACAATTGTAAGATGATGCAAGAAGGTTTAAGCAAATAAGTTATAACTACTGTATGCCAACAGAATGTTTTTTTTTTCTTTCTTGGATGTACTGCTTAAATCACTGAGTTTAAGTGCCTGATCAACCCCTTGCAACCACTCATTAATGAATAGAAAGATGCTATTCAACAAATGAACAAACTAGAGCTAATCTGCCAGTCAACTTGTGGTAGGGCAGGAAGGGGGAGGGAATGAACAGATCATTGGACCAATTCATAGGTATCACAAAAATAATTCACAATCTTCACTTCAATACAAACTCATTCTTTGAAGTGTGCTACAATTTTGCAGTTTCAACACACTCTCTATTATTTCGACAGGTTTTTAACTGCTGATAATAACAGCCAACTATAGTACCAGTATTCCATTAGTCCCACAGTATAACACACAGTCCATCATCTGCAGATTTCTCACCAGGACACCACAAGTCTACGACAAATTACTTTTCTTCATCAGTGTGTAGTCATGCTACAAGTACATGCAGCACTACTATAGCACTGTCATGAGCAATTGTGCCCTTAGACCAGTGGATCTTTGTACTGCATAAACACCAAATCAAATAATAGAGCGATGTCAGGCGAAAAATGTCACGAACACAAATCAGGATAACCCAACTGCAAGACCATGTGATCCAATTATATTAACAAAAAGGGCAAAAATGCAAAATTCAATGATGGGGTTGGCTCAATGCAAAGTCATGGTTTAGAAACAACTTGTACAAGTAAATGACTGTACGAGTACAGGTTTATTTATTTATTTATATATTATTGCCAGTGAAGAGTAAAACTGATGGAATAATAACATTAAGCTAAAGGAATTATTATTTTTCATTTTTGCAGTCAAGCTCATGTTGATTGACAGCAGGATTGCATGGGTAATATCTTCTGCATTCATGTCCCTCCTAAATTAATGATGTGACTGTTTTTTATCTGAATTGACAGACTTTTGGTTCATTAAATAAATTGAAATTTATGTTCTTTAACCCTGACTATATTTTCAGTCATGAATATTTGCAAATATGTATATAATCTGTTCTGAAAATTTGAAATCTGATATCACAGTTCAAAGATTTATATATGGAAAATCCGACCAAATGGGAGGGGGGGGGAGGGGATTTAAACTGAGCTTGATAGTATTGTAAGTTTGAGTGCACAATTCTACTTCCTAACCCCCCTCCCATCCTACCCCAATTTGCAGACATTACATTCGGTATTCTCCAGCAACAGCAACGGTAAATTATCAACAAAATTGTGCAAGTGTTTTTTACCTTCTCTTGTAGGTTACAAGTAAGCAAGAATAAATTGTAGAAATGCTTGGAATGTGAGCTGGACCTAGGTAGCTAGGGTTCATGAAAATACCTACATAATTACTAATAAAGTATTGTTTCACAGTCATGTGATATGCCACTCAAGCTCCTAATTAACTTATGATACACAAAAACCGCAACTTGCCAGTTGCAGTATCTAATATATAATTGCAGAAATCTTAGTCACCACATTCTTTGATGGTGGCTGTGTTCAATGGCAATCAAGCAACTGTTGACATTCAGTTTGTCTTTCTACCAATGGAGTCCATACATACAGTAGCATAGGAAATATTCTTACACAGTGTGTGTTGTCATGGTAACCTGAGGAGTAATTATGTTAATTCAAGAATCTTAAAACTTACACTTCAATTATATGTGTAGGTTTTGGTGATTATAACACAAAATGAATAATGTGTATTTAACGAATTGTCAACTTTAAGGTTCTAGTGTTTTTGTCTCAAATTGATAGTAAATTTGGTCGTGTCTATTAAAGAATAGAGTAGAATAGAATGGAAAAAGATAGAATAGAATAGAAACCCAAAGCTGAAAATGTTATCTATGAAAATGAAATTAGGAACTTCCCTCAGGATCATAGGCCAAGTACTAGTGTGACCATGAAACCGAAAGTTACTTGTAACATAAACATGTTTTAATCTTTAATACTTCATTGTGCTACCAAAAAAGATGGAAATTGTTGTGAAACTTTCTGTTTCAGATTGAACAATGAACTTGAACTACTTTCCCTTGCGTTCAATTACCATCTCTGCTCTACATTGTTAAATGCACTAGAAATTGATTTGGGCACAGGTTTGTATTTATAAATGAACATTGTCTGCTTAGGTCTGTCTCCACACAGCCTTAGCACTCTGTCTAAAATGATCTGATAATATTGTTTGGACTGCACAGGGCAATTGTTTTATGGAAACTGGAAAAAAGAGCCTATATATATTGTCGCATAACATGACAAGTGTACCATCAGACAGTACACACATGATAACTACCAGCACATTATCAGAAATCCTCTTACAGGGCTAAAGAATGTACTACATTAAAATATTTGTGTCAAAATTGTAAGAATTTACAGTGCTGCTTAATATACATACATGTGATACTATAAATTCTATGAGTTCCAAATGCTGAAATACTTCATTATCAATACTGAACAAGTCTAAAACTGTTACATTCATAGGACCATGCAAAAATGATACATTTAAATGGCAATCTTTCTCAAGTTTGACCAGACTGCATTTTGCTGAATCTAGACGTTCATCACACGACCTTGGTGGGAAACTTGGTCGTCTTGGATGATCATTGATAATTTGCTTTGCTGTGCCATGTACACCCTAACTCGACTGGCCACTTCTGGTTAGCTAGCTATATTATCATTCTGAATCCCAAAGTGCCTAGATGTGTTTTCCGTGTGGGATTTTGCTATCATCATGCACGCATCCATGACTCATGACAATTTGCACACCCGTGGGCACCCAAACCAGTGCAATTCTATCGTGAACCATATGGCAGCGACCCCAGTCCCTCCACTAAGTTCAGGAACAAGGAATAAATGAAAAAGTTTGCACCATTTTGCAAAAATCTGCTTTTAAATTCACTACGACTGATCTTGCTCAATAGGCTTAACACCATTTCCCAATTTGTACCCTTAAGGGATCTATCTATCATACAGACACTATCTGAGTTTTAGTTGTATAATGACTTTATTTACCTAGATCTCGCACTTCAAAATTATAGATTTTGAAAAAGTTCAAATACTTAAATTAATGAATGCAAAGGGTACTTGCTATATTTACTCTGTAAATCATTTAACTGATTAATCTCAAGTTTGATCCACAACATTTCTATTCTAAGATATGCACGGCAACGTCAAATCACTACGGAACTGCAGGCACTTTGTGAGAAATGTTGCAAGCTTGACAACACACAACACTGTGTTACACCAGGTAAGAGTAGAAAAGAAGAAGGAAGTACCATACACATGTGTCTTTTCATATAATGTCTTTATGATAACAGTGATCTCCAGGCATGCACGTGCATGAAATAACCTGTCTCTAATGGCAAAAAAAACAAGTAAAAAAACAAGTTGGATTGCACAGGTACAGGAAGCTATAGAAGCTATGAGTGCAGGAATCTACTGTACACTTGTAGAGAGCTTTTAAGAACACTTTCTTCAAGGCCAACTACTCCATAACAATCAACTGGAACAGTCCCAGTAGAAGCCAAATGGAGAGATATGTTTATAATCAAAGTTAGCGTAGATATCGTATCTTTTGCAATAGGAGGCCCATATCAATTAACAGATACAATAAAGCCATGCTAGTCTTGTAAGAAGTCTTTAGGTAACTTTTATTCAGCTAATTTTTACTTTGTACAACAGTAAAAAAAACAAGGACTATGAATGTCACAACATCATAATTGCTACAAGAATAGTGCCAGATTGATGTTCTTGAGTTATGAAACCTCACCATGACTACTATGACTACTATGATGCTTCATAAACATGGCAATGTTTAAGGCTCAGTCTAGACAAGGGGTTCTCGATTTATCTTCTATGAGGGCCAGAGAGAAGCATTGGTTGGAGTAAAGGGGCGAGAGAGAACCAACTTTTCACTATACCTACTGTAGATTGACAAATGTGCACGGCAGGTCAGTAAGGTGTTAATTAAAGTCAAGGAACCTATATAGATGGACCTACACACCCAACTATTCAGTGTGAGATTGTGAACCACTGGAGTAGTTTCCCAGAGACCGGATTTGGCCCACACACTACCTAATGAGACAGTAATGTTACTAGGGAAAAGAGTTTGCGTCCCAGGGACGCA
Organism: Apostichopus parvimensis; assembly: GCA_000934455.1. Taxonomy (NCBI): domain Eukaryota; kingdom Metazoa; phylum Echinodermata; class Holothuroidea; order Aspidochirotida; family Stichopodidae; genus Apostichopus; species Apostichopus parvimensis. The sequence continues at coordinate 36,011 of KN887434.1, read as the reverse complement.
AGTCCTCAAAAAATCTTGCGTCCCGATTCAAATCACCAATTGCCTTTATTGTATGACCTACTCTTACTAGTGCAGTTGTAAAGATGTGCTAGTATCACTGCCCACCATACAGTGTGAATGTTCTATGCAATATATAGGGCAGATAGCCCAGTGCCTTAGCTTTGCTGTTTACAGTGGCCGTCCAACCCGCCATTCTTTTCGCCTGCCCTGCCCTTTCAACCAATTTTCACTCCCCCAGCCACTCTTTCATCCGCCCTTGTACTTACCTACTCGCCAACTCCGTCGTGGCTCCATGCTATGACCTTGCAGTGATTCCAACAACCAACTCTTCAAAAATCCCCATACCTACAGTGTGCATATCCCTCGCTAAATTCCACAGTTCACTCAAAACCATTTACCCTGGGCTCTTTGCAGTGTTTGGAAAAGAAACTAGCTCCATGAAAATTACAGTAGGCCTATGTAAGTAACTTTTTATGCAATGTCGATTAAAAAATAAATCAAATTTCAATTGCTACTTTTGACGATACATGAAGTACAGTAGTTTACACACGAAAGTGGCACCAAGAAAATTGACTGAAGCAAATTGACTCAAGGGGACCGCGAAAAAGTTTGCAAGAAAGAAACTACAGTAGTATGAATGCCCATTTTACATTAGCAACTATCAGTGCGGAGAGAAGAAACATAAAGCGAGTCGCAATATGTTTAGGCCCATAATGACAATGAGAATAAACTATGATCCTCTGTCTTACCGTCCCAACTCATCTTTCAGAGTGTACGCTGCTTCAAAACTGTTGACTTTCTGTGATTCTGTTATCCAAGTACCATCGTCGTTATCCTTGTTCTGTGTCTCCTGTCCATTTGGCGTTTTTCCCTTTCCTGCTGGCATAGTTGAACCATTAAACCGAAGTAGATAACCAACGGTTACGCTACACTACAAATTAGTAAAACGGCGTTGTTGAGTTGTACTTCTGTTGCCCTTTTCTGTTCAAACTATATCCACCTATCATAAAAGACAAAAACAATAAACGTGAAGATGGTAGTTGGTTTGCTATTGTCATTTTAGGGGAAATTTTCAAATGACAGGGGGGTGGGAGAAGGATTGAAGGTATAGAGTCTCACAGACAAAGAAATTAAATAAATAAAATGTTACATATATATAAATGACTTCCACATCCACCAGATACAAACATTTTGTCCAACCAGTAGTGACCAAATGAGGATTTACTGCTACACAATAAATGGATTATCTTCTCTTGCACGTATATTATGGCCCACATGGAAGAGGTGAGTATCAGTAAGGGATTAAGGTTACAGTGTAACATACATATCTCCATAATGAAACTACATAATTAGAAAGATAAAAACTAATAGACCAGAGGTCCAGAACATCATATTATATACAGAAGTTAGCTTCTCTCATGGCTGTTGAGCAAGCATTGTACCCATTTAATGACACTTATTGTATTCAATGGCTACGATGTAAATCATTTGCAGACCACCACAGTGGCACATACTAAAAAATAATCTACTGCGAGATAATAAGTACCAATATTGTTACTGAGTTATATTGTGCGCGCAACTACTTAAAGAATCTATAAACATTTTTATAGATACTGAAATACACTGTAAGTTGCAAATTTCTGTAAAAGAGGACTACAAAAAAGTATCACCCACAGTTTTTTCGAAGAACAAATCAGGGATATCATGAGCACTGTCAAATACTTATTGATCATTGGTCATTAAGCTTAGAGACTTACAGATTTTCATCTTGAACCTTATAACAAAATATATCCTCATTTTGGAACAATGCATCTAAGGCAAATGAATTCAGCATTGTGCATCTACCAGACCCTTCACCAAACCCAGTCCCCCCCCCCCCCACACACTTCTCCTACTTTACAATAGAGGACTACAGGGGATTTTGCTCTTGGCACTTTCGAAGCCATAACTTTGCAAGGCCAAGTTCAGTTTTCCATCAAACAATTAGCAAGTTGCGATGATAAAAGGAATACCACTGTTTGTATCTTCTGTGTGTTAGCTCCAAATTGAAGGGGTGTAAAAACAGAAACTGCTACCTTAATTTGCCTTTATTAAAACTAACAGGGATTCTAGGGAATTAGCCACTCACTACTTGGCCTATAGCTAAGGTAAAATATGAAATGCCATGAATATTTTTATGAAACCAAAAAATTGCTAAACTAATTCAGAACAATATACTCTGTGAGGATGCACTTGCTCGTGGTAAGATGCTTAGAAGGGGGCAGCATTACAAGAATTGGAGATTGACCTCTCGCTGACCATTTTGAACTTATTTCAAATTTATTATTATACAGACTTAGTGCCAGTACTAATTTGATGGATCAAAAACAAACATCACAGCAAAAACCAAAACGCTTCCCGCAGTTCAATGCTATTAGTTAATGAATGATGCAGACCAAACTTCTGACAGTAGACTGTACTTATTGCACTGCAAAATGGTATCCAAACTTTGCAGAATATTCAACAGGGAATTGATTAACATGGTTTGCATGAAATATTTCAATTTGATACTTTAAATGGTCTCATGTTCCTTGCCTAAATGGCCTTCAATTATCCAGAACAGAGGACTTTACTTTAAATTTATGTAAATAAATCATGGAGGCATGAATAGTCTTTTTTGTGAATCTTTTTAGACTATCAGTTAGCAACTTCTACAATTCACTTCATCATAAATATAGCTCTTAATGAGATCTTTTTTCTTTTTTTTCTTGCTTTCTTCTTGTCTGACTTCGATAGAAATTTCATTAGAAACTTTCACCTGAATCACCGTTTTTCCCTTTTGTGCTTATTGTTATGTTGACCGAGAAAGTGATTGATGCTTCACATAACGAGGAAACTGTAGGCATGGGACCACTACTGAACTACACCATGTGCCCAGGTATGGACCCAGGCCCTCCCAACCTACGCCACACAATATTTATAAAAGAAACTTCGGCAAGATGCTCACAGGGCTTCTAGTAAGAAAGTACCTTTCTGACTTCACAAGTGCATCATTCTAAGCATTGCAGTCCATCACAGTCATCGGATAGGCCTAGCCTAGATGTGTTTTGACAATTAGAGATTTAACACAAATTTTATGATTAATTTTGCACAGTTTTTACCGAACATGAATAGTGTCTGAGCATTCTCAAACTACTGTATACTAGGCCTACATCATCAGCAATCACTGTTTGTTGAACAGACTTAACAAAGAAATAACTGCCTAAACAGTTTTACTTATTAGCAACATATATGACTTTGCTCGGTAAACAGAGCATTCTTGTTCTCTTTGGCTAATTTGTCTGCTCAGGCAGACTTGGCCGTAAATACAGTACTTTGGTAAATCTGGACACCAAAATATGGCGGATGACATACTTTTGCTTACAGGTACTTGTGGAGCATCTTGCCTTTTCTTTCATACATAAATACATTGGGAGTGCCTATGGGTATGTCAGGGAAATACACAAGATCTTTAATCAATTCTACATAGCCTAGCCTAGGTCTTACTAACAGTATAATGGTATACGGTCACTTGCCTATATTGTAAGAGCATGATGTTCTTTTAAAGACAGTGGGAATAACGATCTCATTGATATTGCAATGGGTTTTATTTCTAGCCAATCCTTCAACTCTGTGATTTTACCTATGGCTTACAACAGATTCCACCAGAAATAGATAAAATTAATATACGGTAGGGAGTTTGGTCAATTAACATTGCATTTGAAAATGTGGTTTCAATGACATTCTAACAGTAACACAGCAACTGCGGTGCAACTACATATAGGCCTATGTACTATAACACAGTACGTCACAGAACTAAGGCAGGGGAAATGCAAAGTTACCGTACACCACCATAATAACTTAGGACTAGGCTAGTTAGGCCTTCTAGCCTAACTAGGGATGGGTTAAGTTTGTTACTTGAAACAACGTTGGTTACATCGTCCTCCCCATCGTTAGCCTACTTGTTATTCCTATATAACTTAAGTGTAACGTAACTTAGACTAAGTTAGAGCATAGGGCCAACATTGGCAATAGAATATGAGTTAGGCATATGATAAGAAAATGTGGTATTTAAACTAAATAGACATTTGTAGGAAAATTACAATAGGCAAGCAAAAATCCTTGCGGAATTCATCCCTGTAGCTTGTTTCTATCACCTCAAATTAGCCTGCCAACACCTCCGTGGGTCCGAATATCATCAATTTAGTCTAAACATTAATAGCAACAGTGAGCTACTTCTGCTTCGAACGTTAATACTCCTAACTACGTACTCATGCGCTGCCTACAAATTGTTGACTGTGGCCAAGTAACGGTTCTCAGTTACACGATCGTACCTGTTCAATGTGTGTGGCCAGTTGCTATGCAAAGTGTCTTTTTCACGTTTCTCAATGTATGTGTGTTCGATGACGTCACGTGAACTTTAGAGTTGTCGAGTTTGCGCGTTAGAAGGGAATATTTTCTTTAGATTTTGCGCTGAGTTTACTTTCAGACTGCACTAACTTGGATATTTTAATGAGTTTATAAAACTAATTTGTATCTTTTAATACGTGATCTATTCATATGCACTCATCTGGAACGGTACGGCATATTGTACGGAATTCAAGCCTCTCTTCGGCTTTGTACTATACCCTCAGGACATCGACAAGACCGTCTTTTATTCCCCACTTCCATCTCCCCTCAAGTGACTAGTGGGGGAGAATTCTACCACTCATCCTGATCCGACTACGCTTTTAGTATACGGATCCAAGGGTGTGTACAAGCCCATTCAGCGTCACACAAAAAATTAAAAGGATTTATTAGCACATTATTACGTTTAAACATATTTATAGACCTAATTTATACTCTGAATCTACTTCGTTGGCTAAACATTTCATTTCATCTGAGGCAAGACCCCCACACCCGCTTTGTGGGAGTTCGTTTCAACATCCAGGGCCACACTCTATCCTTTCTAAAATCCTGGATCTGCCAAAAAGTTTATCATGACCCTATTATGTATTTATATGAATTGTAGGATCCATACTTTAATATAGACAATTTCAATAAGAAATCAAGGACCGGCATATACCGTAAGTACCGTAACTTTCATTTTCTTGAGTTTAATCCGCGGCGTGTTTAGGGCTTTCATTGTTACCGTGTAGTTTTTAACTATCCAACAATTCTTCTTTTCACAGTTTACGCAATTGTTCGTCCATGTCGATAAATTATTTGCTTATAGGCCTAATTAAATTTACAATGTTAATTTCACAATCACGAAGAAGTTGAATACAATAATTTCTCGAAAAACAAACACTCCGTCTTCATACCAGCGTGATAGTAGTAACAAAAATTGAAGTCAAGTAGTATAGAGCAGAAGAAAAAACAAAAATAGAGTTATAACGGTTCGAGTTCACCATTAACTTAAATAGAAACATTAATCAAATTAAGCCTTTATATATGTTATCAACAGTTTCAAAGTAATCTTGGAGAACTCTGTTTCGATTAAGGGGACTTGGTTAATAAAAAATGTCGCCAACATTACAATT
>KN887433.1:21435-47062 GCA_000934455.1 Apostichopus parvimensis | reverse complement strand
AGACCAGTGCATTAAGGATTAATGAGGTGTCTCCATTAATTAGTGGTCAAACATCTTTAGACAAGCACCATTGATGTAAACCGGTGCATTAAAGATTCATTAGGAGTCTTCATTAATTAGTAGTCAAACATCTTACACTTTCAATCCTGGGCATTGGCAGTTTTATTTACTCATATCTGGACTAGGAACCTTCAATAGTTTATTGCATCTACTTATTTAATAATACTTACTTGTCAGCAGAATTCACAGAAATCACTGATGATGATGTGGATGGCCCTGGCAACTGGTTTCCTTAACTGTCAATTTAAAGATATTTAAATTAGTCATATGATGGATCTCAAACATCACAGCCCCTTAATAAGCCCACAGATATTGACAAACATTATTTACACAACTTAAAACGAGATGGTTTCTTCTTTCTTTAATATTCTGTAATGTTCTGTATTGCAATTACTACATTATGTACAATTTGAACAGGAAAATGTGAATTAATGAGGAAATAATTTACAAATCATGTCAAGGTTTATGCAATGCTACCTCTGTTGACCTTGAGCAATAGTATATCAATGCCTTTCACACTCTTAGCAATATACTCCTCCAAAGCATTCTCCTATATGTCTCCTGACCCTCGTAATAGCCCTTTACATTTACACTTCATTTTTTTCTCTGCATCAGTAATATTTTTGCCTTGCCATTGCCTGCTTTCTAACTCTACTTCTAACATTTGACCATTAAGCCACCTTTGTAAATTTCCTTAAACATTTTATTCTCAATTAAACTAATAAGACTGCAGCTTGTTTCCTATGTCACCCTATGAATGTTATATGTATGATATTGTGTACAGAACTTGCTGTCTTGTAATTTTAATTTTCCTTTGTTCATTCTAGGAAGAGGAAGAAGAAAGGTGGTAATATGAATTTGTTAGGAGGTGGTGAGCCAAATGTCTATTGAAGAATGTAGTGCCATATCTTCTACAGTTGCTGCTCAACCACTATATATAGCTACAGAGAACATGCATTCTCACATTTGATAATTTAAATTATGTTTGAGCACTGATAATAATGTTAACAAAAACCATTTCATCCATCCGTATGATCCAACCAGGGATGGACTCGCCTGGACTTAAACTTAATTCAGAGTTCAGGGATCCCCAGTGTTAGACAATACCGGGTCAAAGACATACTGAGTCTGGATTCTGGTCTCAGTCTGGACTACAGTACTGCAAAATAGTGTTACACAATAATCAGAACAGCTGTTTCAATTTCATATATTCCACTATGATGATTACATTTAACACAAACATTTTATAGAATCTGTCCCGGTTCTCCTAACATCAATACTGTTTACTCACATCTACTTTTACAAGGCTCAGGTCACGATGGATTGGTCTTAGATAGATAGGTGCCTTTCCACAGATTAACTTCATTGGCTGTGTACCAGATCCCCGTGCTGGATATGGAATAGCATCCAGCACTTTGTTGGGAGCATTAGCTTTCAGGTATTCAAAGCCATCACCATCTCTTAGTTTTGGGCCTATAGGCCTATAACACCTTCTCCCATACTTCATGAGGACTATCATCAGAGTTGAGAAGACCTTTCTTTTCCACCAATCCAGAATCACTTCAGAAGGTCTTACCCATAGTAAATGGGGTTTTTTTTCTGAAGTCAAAAAAAAATATTGAAATATCTTCTTTACACTTCTTCAAAAGTATTATCAACTTAAGCCAAATGAATGATAGATATAACAAATGAAACCAGATCAGCCCAATATATAATCAAAGCAAGGGCGGCGCAACCGGGGGGCACAGGGGGCACGTGCCCCCCCCCACTTTTCCTCAGGTTAAAAATGTGCCCTTTTTTTCTACATAAAGATTGTACTCTTGATCACCTTTTTCGGTCAGCGATATTTCAGTAAGAGATCTACTCCTCATTTAGAAGTATTAATGAATTTCTGTGGGTCAAACTCAAATGTTTACTACCACAAGGTTTCTAACATTCTGGTGAGTGCCATTCATAGGCATAGGAGCCCAGTTTGATTTGGGGCCTTTCCCGGAAAATATAACCAAAATTTTTCGCGTGCTCCGCGCGCATTCAACATGTTTATGTCATTATCATATAGGCATGCATCGGTTATTACATCGCATGCCAATAACATACAATCGTTTGCCGTCTTATTACCCTTTCATAATGGTTAGAATTATTGGGGAAGTCGTTACAATAATAATGATAATAATAAGATCAGGTTAACCATTGAAAAACACATTGCAAATTATTTTTCTTTCAGTAGGTGCCTGAAAAATTCTCAGCAAATTGCCCGAATTTTCACAAACATTTTTGGTTTGGGGGCTGCAGCCCCCAGCGCCCCCCCCCCCGCCCGCCTCCTACTCCTATGGTGCCATTATGCATATTCAATTTGCCAAAAAAAATCCTAATGCATTTCCAAAAATGCATTGCTATATTACATTGTGACTTTGTAATAAGCGGAAGCCATTTATAGCCTACTATGAATAATGAGTATAGTTTAAATATCCCATAACCTACCCCATCCTTTCGTATTTTGGCATAGTTCATTTGCTTTCATGCATGTATCGATCGGGTGTGCAGGGACTTGGACTTTATGATTTCACCTAATTTTGTCTCATATTGCAGTGCTAGTATGCAGTTTTTCCTTGAGGGGGGGGGGGTTGATGGGGTGATGTTTATACGCAAATAAGATAATACAATAACAGTTATAAAGGGTACTACATATCAGGCTGCATCAGTCCAATTGAATTTATGCAAAGTGCCCTTCGACGTCGGTGCCCCCCCCACATTAAAAGTGCTTCCGCCGCCCTTGAATCAAAGGATTCAAAAACCAAATCATACAACAGTAAGTTTGTAGTCATGACAAACTGCATAAAATATTGATTTTATATACATCAATCAATTCATAAGTTTGCTCTATAACCACTTAATAATACCTGATATTTTGTATATTTTTGGTTTTGATGATAATCGTAACCTTTGCATTCATGGTGGCGTATGTATGTCTGTGTTTGTGACACCAAGCTTGTAAACATGATATCTTAAGAAGGGAAGGTCAGGCCAATTTCATATTTAGTTTGTAGAAGTACCACATTGAGTGCAAGAAGCCTTTCATTTTTGGTGGAGGTCAAAGGTCATTCGCGGTCATCAGAGGTCAAATTGTGAAAACCTTGTAAACATGATATCTCAATAAATTTGGAAGCTTGGGCGGATCTCATACTTGAAACATGAAGGTGTTTGGAAATGTACCAGCCATATCAAATTTAAGGAGCCTATAGTTGCTTTTGTTGGAGGTCAAAGGTCATTTGAAGTCAACATATGCCAAACATTTACTTCACTCCCCTCAGACCTGTCTCTCTACACTAATACACCTTTCTTAGTATAACATCACAAGGGAAGCTTGTACAGATTGCATATTTGGTATGTGATTGTACTACATCGAGTACAAGAAGCCTAATGTTGTGGGGGGAGGTCAATAGTCCTTTGAGCTAAACGGGGGGTCAAATTGTGAAAACCATGTTTTACACAATATTTTAACAAGGACAGATGTCATAGTTAGTATGGTGATGTTTCTATCACATTTAGTGTAAGAAGACACATTGTTGAGGTCAATGGTCATTTCAGGACAGCCTGTGTCACTGTGAATTTATATTTTGTCACATCACACTGCTTTTCACATTGCACCCATCACTATGTTCCAATCCCTCTTATCAAATAATAATTTATAACATTTTCAATTCAAAATATTAGGTGTTTCAAATCTTCCTGTGAATACATCCTCCTGCATGACTATAAACATGTGAAACCTGCATATGTCTTTGATGGTTATTAATTGGTTACAAAACAGCAAAGATAAAGCATTTGCAAGATTTGAAAACCTTATGTTGTTATCTTGTGTTTTCACATTCCCTGTTGAATCAGTCAGATTTGTGACGTGTTAAGAACTTAACAGTAATGTATAATTGACTGATTGTGATTTTATAATGCACTGATTGTGAATTTTATAATTTAAATAGTATTTATGTAAAAATGTTAGCCTACTATACCTTGTTAATTGAATTAAAATGATTTAAATCGGCCTAACTTTCCAATGAATGAACTTTCTTATTCATTCCTTTAATTTCTTTTGTCCATTTTGATAATGTTGTGTACAAGTTTTATGTTAACAATGGAGACTTGGCAACAGTCATTGCAAAATCATATTCTTGTTTTGTGTACTTTCTTTTCATTTAACCACTTAATGCTCTAGTACAAAGCCAGCATGAAGCATGCATTAGTATCAGTGTATGATGTATTCACTACAAATTTAACACAGAATGCAAAAAAGCGATGAATATAGCATCATGAATACTACTTTTTGAAGAATAATTTATACAGCATTCTGATCATACCCAAGGTGTACTCATACCCACATATCAATATCGTGTATGAGGTGCACTTACCCAAACTTGTCATTTCTACATTTATTTGGATTGTTGAAGGATGAAATCAGGTACATGCAAAGAAAGGTGCCGTTTGCATCAGTAACGATTTTTAAACTGTGATGACTAAAATCATTTTGGTGTGGACATAGTGAAAATAAATCAGCGAAATTGTGACAAGTCATTAACCTGAGAAGTATATTATGTCATTTAGAAGCATTAGGCAAATAATCATTGGATATGATCAAATTCATGGCTCACTTGCATGACCTTTGGATCAAAATGTTATAGCAACTGTCTGAAGGCCTAGGCTGAAGATTTAAACTGCATTTAGAATACAGTACAGTAGGCTATTTATTTGGCTAATTTTAGCTAAGTGTATGTGTACACTTCAGTCTTGACTAAGGGGCCAAGCTGTAACCCGTTCTATCGATTGAGACTTTCCGGGAATAATTTCTGGTAAAAATTACTAAATTTCCCAAACATGCGAATGAAATGTTGTAACTACTAACAACTTAAAAATTTAGAACGTTAGTCCTAGCCCTACCACAGTACCACTACCACATAGTAGTACCACAGTGTATCATTGCGGCATCGTGAAACCGATTCCTACACAAACTAGGCTATACTGGTTTCGCCGTTATTGCCAACAAATGGCGCTAAAAGTTTACCAATCGTGAAATTACCATGGTTACGGCCCATGAAATAATAAATCTTGACATCAGACTTTCCATTTTTTCTCCAAATTGGCAGTAAGTGCCATAACTTTACGATCCATTTTAGGGCAGCAAAGAGTAAGACTAAGAGATTGATGTACACGACAACACAATAACAAATCGCCGAAACGATGCGGTAATGTAGAAAAAGTCACTTCTTTTAGCCTAAAATTCCCAATATTCCGTACAATATACGACGAAAACAATGGAGATTAATTTGGCATAAATTACCGGATAAAAATCCGCCGAGTTTCGGGTATTCACGAAGAAAAGGTAACTGATTCTTCTTCAACTGCACATGTTTCGGCCATGACACTACAAAGAATAACTACTGCGCATGCGGTAAGTATCAGGGAAAGCCCCATGAACTATATAACCGATCCCCTATTCTAGAATCGTTTTTTTTTTTTTTGTGGAACTTTTGCGTTGTAAATAATCACACAATCATAAACATGTTCTTTTGTTGCCAGAAAAGACAATGATATTTTCGTGTTCGGGTTTTGCTGTTGCTGTGGTCGATATCAAAAAAATTATCGTGCCGGGCAGGTTTATAGGCATTTCCCTTCATAACTGTACCTTCGGCGTAAACCTAGGCTACGATGCATGGCTACAGGTATCTTACACAATCACCATTGCTATAGCACCAAAACGTAATTTCTCTATTCTTTCTGAAATAACGTTTCTATATATGCTATATATAGTAGATATAGCCGTTCGATGGACAATGCATATACTATTTCACACGCACGCTCGAGTCAAGCTGCCTCCCGTAAAAGGTGTTTTGGTGGCTGAAGTTATGACTGAAGTTGATAGCTTAGAAACTTCAGCCACCAGTAATCGTTTTTAATCATGCAGCAACATCGTTTACGGTATTTCTTTTAAATTTAATCATGTACGTGTAAGTTGATACGATATTGTAATAATCACATATACGAACCAGCCATGAATCTTAGGTTAGACTTGTATTTGAGAGAATTAAATAATTGTGGGGATTTGAAGTGACTAATAACTACATAACTCAAAATGACTCCACCTATATCATCAGGGACTCGACGTGACTCGGAATCACGAAGCGGACTCGACTCGAGCTCAGTGAAAGACTGTATTGGAACCGACATGAGAAAGACTCAACTTGACTCTAGCCTCGATATGCAAGCACTGCATGCTAGACCTGTATATCTATGTAGGCGCAGATACATTTCGCAACGAAATGTAACCAATTAGAAGGATTTCCCACTGAATATTGAAGAAAACTACATAGGACACATAGGGCCCCACAAGTTGGGACAATTTCCTAATGCTAACACCTCTCTAAACTGCTCGTATTGACAATACGACACGAGTGCTCTCAGTGAAGCGGGACGTGGCATTACAATATATAACAAATTGTCCCAAACTGGGTGTAGGGCCCAAACCATACACTGACAGTTCGATACAGATAGCAGGTTGAACTGGTGCTGTGCTAAATTTTGGATGAAATCTTTAATTAAAATCTGGTCATCTTGCAATCTAAATCCTTAACAAGAAAGACGCACATTCGTAAATCTACTAAATTTTATTTCGATTCTTATAAATAACAGTCTAAATGATACGTTTAAACTGTTGTTTTCTGTTTGCTCAAATGTAACATTTGTATAAAAGTATACCTTCCAGAGATATGTTTTATATTTTTCAAATGTTAAAATCTTACTACGTGATATTTCACTTTAGGAAAGCCCATCAGCAAACCATTTCTTTTTTTACTCGAGGGATTGTTATCCGAAACGGACTTCCTTAGGCCTATATCAGTTGTGTCTATAAATTCGCGGTATTTTTTCCGGTTGAACGACGGCACTTTCGGAGCAGCTGGTTGCATTCGCAGAGCAATTTGTCTCACAGATGAAATTAACAGCCTTGTCACTTCCCTCACAGACAATTGGACAAACGAAAGTAAGTTCTTAGTTTTGAGGTACTTAAATATCATGAGCAAACTTTTATTATGGTTACAACAGCAAGAATACAAGTACAAGTTTAATTTTCCTCGGTATGGGTATGAGTACAAGCATGGGCGGGATTACGGGGGGGGGCAAGAGGGGGCATTTGCCCCCCCCCCACTTTTTCCCAAATCTTAGTTCACTTTTTTGTCGTTTTTGCAGACAAATGTGCACAACCCTAATCGAAATTATTCCCCCACAACAGCTCTATCAAATAGGCCTATTTGTTTCGAATCTAAGTCGAATTTGTGTTTAACATCGTAACATGTATCATGCAGAATAACTGGAGCTGGAGCTAGCACATGGTTCGCAGCACAGGTTACGAATCCTGGAGCTAACACACTAGCGATTCAATTCTGCATGTGATGAATCCGCGGCATGTGCTACAGTGCTAGCTTCAGGAATTGATTTTCAACGTTGCTGCTCTACAATGCGTTGAATAACTAAATCCAGAAAAACGATTTACGAAAGCCAGATTTGCATATTGGGTATATCAATAATTAAATTCAATACACTGACACATGACCCCCCCCCCCCCCCGTGTCATTCAACAATATGCAATGGCAATGCCGATGTAATTTCTTTACTGCTCGAAATCACCCCTCCTCGACTTCAGTGGCGACGGAACCGGTGGACTTGAGGGGCTTATCCCCCATGAAAAAAGTGGGGGGGGGGGGTAAAGGTATGTTCAGCCCCAATATTTGCCATGTGCTCCAAGAAGTGGGGACCGCGGGGAGAATTTCGAAGTGGTTGCTGAACATATTCTTGATCGGTCCAAATGCACAATATACTAATAATTTTAGGGGTAAAGAACTGTCTAGATGCGATCTATTGTTACCAGAGGTGTCATTTTTGCTGATCTAGGATTTCCTTTTTGCTTAAATTTCGACGCGCCGCGCCAACTGATGTTGGTGCACCGCCTAAATAGTGACGTATAAGCTTCAGTTGTACATCACCATATAAGTTCTTCTATCCGTCCTCCCTAACTTTAAACACGTTTATTAATTGTTTAGATGCAATTTAAAGCCTATATGGGTGTTAATTTTACCGATCTAAGGGTACCTTTCATCTGACCATGTGTTCTACTATCAATCCTCTTCAAATTTTTAAACAATAATTAACTATCTAGATACAAATTGCAGACATGAGATCCATATTTCAAGGATGGGTATATGCAGCTTAGAGCAGTCGAGAAGTGCCGTTTCCGGTCATCTGGAGGGTTTGTAAAGCCAAAAAATTTCTTGTACGCTCCGCTCCAACTGATGGTTGCGCTCCGCTTAGATAGTCTTGCTGGCAGGTTTGCCCCCTACTTTCACAACTCAAATCCCGCCCCTGAGTACAAGGTTCTTAGTATGAATACAGACTGCTACACTTGTAATAGTATCTAGACTTCCATATTGCCATCAGTTCTGGTGTGAGTACAAAGCCATATGGACGAGTACCATTACTGGCAGCATATATGCTAGGATACCAGTATATAACTAGCATATGAGCACAGTATATGACTCAGCCATCAAGTCATGTTTTAAATTTTGACAGAGTTGATTTTCAAAACAAACATCACCATTCAGCATCCATTAAGGGTACATACAGTACATACATCAATTTAAGATTACATGCTTCAGATGGTTATTTTAAAAATTGCTTCAGGACTTGATATTTCTGGGTTCAGCTGTTTTTGCATATAGGGTCCTAGTTAAGATCCTTTCTGATCCTCTGTTTTGCTACTTTGCAACTGCACTATATATGAAAGATCCCGTCATTTAACATCACTGGTACAGTAGGGTTACAAATGGGTATTTTTTACAGTAATCGTACAATACGGTTACCTACGGTGTTTTTTACAGTAATCGTACAGTAGGGTTACCTACATGTTTTTTTTTTACAGTAATCTTACAGTAGGGTTACCTATGGTTGTTTTTTACAGTAATCTTACAGTATGGTTACCTACAGGTGTTTTTACAGTAATCCTACAGTAGGGTTACCTATGGTTGTTTTTTACAGTAATCTTACAGTATAGGGTTACCTACAGGTGTTTTTTACAGTAATCGTACAGTAGGGTTTATTCTACGGCTGTTTCTTACAGTAATCTTACAGTGGGGTTACCTACAGTTTTTTTTTACAGTAATCCTACAGTAGGGTTACCTACAGGTGTTTTTTACAGTAATCCTACAGTAGGGTTACCTACAGGTGTTTTTTACAGTAATCATACAGTAGGGTTTACCTACGGCTGTTTCTTACAGTAATCTTACAGTAGGGTTACCTACGGGTATTTTGTACAATAATCTTACAGTATGGTTACCTACATGTGTTTTTTACAGTAATCTTACAGTAGGGTTACCTATGGTTGTTTTTTACAGTAATAGTACAGTAGTGTTACCTATACGTTTTTTTACAGTAATCGTACAGTAAGGTTACCTACGGTGTTCATTACAGTAATCTTACAGTAGGGTTACCTACAGTTTTTTTTACAGTAATCGTAAAGAAGGGTTACCTACGGGTGTTTTTACAGTAATCGTATACAGTATGGTTACCTATACGGGTGTTTCTTACAGTAATCTTACATAAGGGGTTACCTACAGGTGGTTTTTATTCACATGTAAATAACATCGTAATTAACATAAGCCAAGTTATCACTGCATCAACGTCGATATTTGTAATATGTCGGAAAAAATTTAAGTATCATAGAAAACAGGACAAAAAATAAAGTAAATGCAAAACTCATCGAAAGGTCGACGCTATGATACTTCATTTCCCCAAGTTAATACACTTTCCACAATTTGAAGAATCCGTTGAAGGATAAACTTTTATACACTTGAGTCCAAAAAATGTTCCATTAAGAGTGTAATCAGTAAGCAACATTTGCAATATACTGTCGCGTCCAGTCAACGGTATATATAGGCTTTACTGAGTATGCTTTACTATACGTTCCTCCTGTAACGAGTATCAAACACAAGTTTATAGTGACCTCCTGTTTTCAATGTATTTCAATTTACTGGAGTAAATAGTCTGTACTATATCCATAGTGTCCATATACTTTTCGAAGTTTGTTCCGGTATGCGCACTCTGTGTAATTATTTAAATTGCAATTATAACTGAACGGTACAGTAAATTAAAACTACCGAAGCGCCTCTGGGCGGAAACAGTATACTAGTCATTCATGCATACAGTTAATGGCAGTGCGGTACTTTCCCACCTACTTGCAGGGCGGTGATGGTAAACAAATCTGGATGGGATGACATGCACGCGCCTACTGCATTGTCACGAGATTGTGTCGACTAATTGGGTAATCGGATTAGACTCCAGTTCTTATTGTAACCAGTGACGTCTAAGATAAACTTGTAGCGTTTACACAAAACCGTATGCTTATCGATTTAAGTACTGGATATACCTTTCAAGTTCATACTTCTGATAGGTTTCAAGTTCGTGGCAGCCAGATGGAGTCAGGGAAAGCCCCCCCCCCCCTCCCCTCCCCATTATACAGTGGATGGGGAGTCCTGGAGAAGATTGTCAACTGGCAATCATTAACTTACCTAACCCTAAAAGTTTACGAACAAAATACGCTGTGTTGTATTTCTGTGAATTCTGTCGAAGTCATAATAGTTGTTTCTAACAGTGCATGTTTTTTTCTGTTTGTCAAGCCAGTAGTAGGAAAGAACCGAGCTGGCCGTTATCATACAAGTCACTGAATAACATGTCGATCCATGTAGATGCTACCTCTAACATAATATTAACCCCTCGTTACGCACTCTAATACTTGCTAGAAGATTTGTCACTGAATAACATGTCGATCCGTGTACATGCTACCTCTAACATAGTATTGACCCCTCATTACGCACTCTTAAACTTACTAGAAGCTTTTAAAAGTATTTGAGTGACCATTATTGGTTTTCTAGCATCTTTGGAATATCAATACTGGTGACCTTTGACCTTCACAGTGCACTTTCAACATATGGATCGATATCGATGAATGCTGAAAGCCGACTTCAGTTTCGGTCGATAGTCCGTTGTTATCACAAAAAACAAACTCACTTGCAACCTTCCTTCAAGAAACCAAAACTCCTTTGAAACTTACAGGAGTCTTAAATCGAGACGATGCTCCATATTTAGACGTTCCAATTGTTCCAGAGACAGACTAACCGTTGTGAATTCAACTCAATCCAATAATTTGCAGCAATATAGAGCAACACCCTCTATGGTCAAGCGGAATTGACCAGAAGGGTACTAAGGTACTGTATACACTATATATACTTTCCACACTATAAGCATACATGAAGTGGTCCACACTAAGCAAGCATGAAGTGGTCCACGCTAAACGTGTATGAACTGATCATATACTCGATATTTAATCGACTGCATTAGTCAAAGAATAACGACTCTATCAAGGCGCGTTACCCTTGCCTTACTTTTGCTGTTTGAATGATAGCCTGTACCAAAAAATAGCTCGCCACTACAATTAGCAAACTTCCAACATAATGAAGACAAGGATATGCTTTTCTGTAGGTTTCAAGTACTTCTTTACGCATGTATGACCCTTGTCTATAGTATGTAGTCGCATGTACGTAAATTACAGTTTCTTGCCGAGGCATAGTTAATTTTTACTATCGTTAAAGCAACTATTTTACTATTTCCGAAGAGGGTAGTACTTATCAATCTACTATATATTTGTGTATGTCTGTGTACATTGATGAGAGGTACCGTGCAGTCCATTGCTGGTAACCAGGTTTGCCGCAGATAACAAGGTGAATCCATCAATTTCTTTTCTAGATTCAGTGAGTGTAATTACCAGGATCGGACACGACATTATGCGTTTCTTTGCTTCTCACTGCTTCATTTTAATCTGGGTTACCATTAATATGGTCGGTAAGTATCGCTCGCCAATAACTCTTCAGTAAGAGCGTTGTCCACCTGCTTATCCTTAATGTTACGATCGTTGTTTCATTGTAACTTACTGCCAATGATTGCTACAATCCAACGTCAGGGGTTCATCTCAAATTTACGATTGTGGTTGTCGATTTATATATATTAATATCACGGGAGAGTCGGTTTAACTAGGGGATCCGTTACGACAATTCTACGACGTTACGACGATGACAATGTTACGTGTATGAGCATTAGTAGCACCAAACATAATGAACTCACTAGGTTGTAACAACATTTATCTTGTAAGAATGGGATCGAATTTCTCTCCAATTTCTCTTACGTCATCAGCGCATGGGTAGGCCTATATGAATGAACCAATAACGGGATATAAATAAATAAAATAATTGGATGCATATAATGTCTGAACAGAATTTCAGCGAAAGACACGTGATTCAATGTAGGCCTACTATATCTCCTATCACGACTTTGTTACCATTAGACTCAAATATATTCTGTTTGGTTGTATGAGCAGGGTAAAAGTCAATAGCAAAGTGTATACGCCTGCGCGTGCGCGCACCGTCAAAGGCAGTGTGATCAAAGCTGTAACTGATTTGTTTGTTTTTCTCTTCAGGGGCTGCAAGAAACTGTTACACCTGTTCGACAGTGGATGGTTCTGATGAAAATTGTGAAGACCACTTCACCTACCGCGAAAATTCAACTGTGAAGATAGACCAAGCTTGTGATACCTACTGCATAGTAAGTTACATACTAACGTTAAATTTTTATGTTAGTAAATAATGAGGCATAAAATGAGATTGCTCTCAGCAGTGGTCGCAGTCCATTATGATTTACATAAGACTGGTCAACTGTTCGTATTGTGGTCGATAATGATAACACGGCTGAATTAACAATGCAGCCTATCCCGTATAGGTTGACATATATCCCCGACAATCTCTCGCTGTATCATTAGGTCTATAGTGTAATTAACAATCCAATGATCACTACCAAATATATTTGTTCTTACAACCTGCCATGAACTCCATGTTGAATTGACTGTCCTCCTATAAAGCCCTTTTCAAACCCTTCAAAATGGCGTTAGCAAAGTGACGGAGATGCCTGCCCGAGTTTAAGTCCATTTGAGACATGTGGACACATGACACATTTGACATGATCAAAGTGACACAATAATAACACTTTTTAACCTGTGCATTAGCTCCTTTCCCCAAGAATAAAAACATTATTTTAAATCACAGATAAATGTCTTATCATTAACTGCCAAAGCCTATTACCAGCTTATTATATCTTTTCTCTCTCGAGAATATTAACTTGGAAAAGAGCTAATAATTGCCGTTCTAGTCAAACATTTCTCTGTTCTTTTCCATTGGTCATAATTCAACAGTCAGTTGTCCTTTGTCCATTCTTATATAGTTATACATAAAAAACCGAATTTATCTGAGTCCCTTCGCGTTCTTGGTTGAATCGAATGAAGTGGTTGTTTGTCCATCGCTACACGGTATACAAGGTACTGTGGCGCCTCCAACTTAGAAATGGTTACAAAGGGATCGCATACATACAGAAATATGAACAGACATATATGCCTACATATAAATTACGGAAGCAACCTGTAAAGTACAATGTCCCTATAATTTCTTTACAGAAGCACGAGGTTCGTGTGTCCACATTACTTCGAAGCATCTATCGCCCACACGCCATCACTCGGACCTGCGGACCAACGTGCCTTGACCTTTGCACGGATGTCGATGGCATGGAAACATGTTTTTATTGCTGCCTAGAAAACCTTTGCAATGTAGGCTCTTATAGGCTACCGTACAAAACACCGCACCTTATAGGGATCTCTCTGTGCGTTCCTGTACTAGGAATGCTGTGGTGACTTGGAATAAAGATGGCGATTTACTTAAACATTCGAAAAGCCTTAGTAGTCTAATTAAGCTGAACAAGTTTGGTTTTCTTATCAGCGAACATTCACAAGTAAATTATTCTCAATATATGTAATGTTAACATTCATGAAATGAATCTGGTTCTACGGACATCTATGAACAACATTGGCCTATAGCCACTCTGAAAACAGCTGCAACTCCCATTAAAATCCATCAAAGATTGACCATTTACAAGTCTGTTCTTAAATATAGTACTACTTATGAATAAACATTAGCTAATTATGTACATGCTGTAATACAACATAACTTGACAACCTAGTGACACTACGTAAAGTGGAGTTGACTAAGTGGGCTGGTCACGGAGCTCTTACACAGGAAAAACGGAATTCTTTTACATGTAACCGACTAACAGCGAGTCATTGTGTTATTTAGTCCATAAGAACCATTTCCGAGGGCGCAGAGAACAACAAATAAATTGGCATAAACTCATTAACAAATGGTAATCATTATTCGCTTCTCTGTTACACTAATATTTGGAATGCTGTTATGGTAATATTTGCATGAATGTAGGATCTTTTACCTGGTAGAGTGACATTACCGTCCAAATTAACCAGCATTGAACTGGCCAATCTTTTCCTTCTCAAATATGAGAGTTAGTAACAGGGATAATCACAACGTTTTACACATCATTGCCTTGCATAGCTCTGAGCAAACAGTTCTGGTTGTCACTGCTACAAAATATCAGCTTCGTCTTACTGATAATAATGTTCTCTTCGTAGGTTAGATCCCCAGTTTGCTTTCCAATATATGTACATCAAATAGAACATAACTGAACACTTAATCATTCGTTTGTGAATGTCTGAAAAAATAGATATTAACATATCCCCGAAGAATAGGCCGGACCTATAGAAACACGCAGTAGACACATAACAAACATGAGTCACATTGTTTACATCTAGAGGACATTTTGCCATAGATCATAGTACAAGCAGTTGCATCCTCTAAACTGGTTGCCGATTATTGGTATTATTGGATTTTTTTAAAACGTACATTACAATCGATGTAACCTTTGTAGATTGTGTTCACCATAGAGACGTTGACTACACCTAGTATCTATATTTCTTTCCTAACAATGTTGTCTTATAGATACCGTTTCATATATTCATCATATAAATAAAGGATTAATTGACATTTTAAAATTATGGTCTTTGTCATTGTTATGTGAAGCGGAACTTGACTAGTAAACCAAAAATCTGAATTATTCAGTTTAATTATACAATCTAGCGAGCTTTGGAAGCTGTAGCAGTTTGTTAGCTTAATGTCATCCAAATCTGGTAAAATTTGACGTAAGGGATAGTGTTTCAGTTTTTAAAACAGCCTACTGTAGGTTGGGGGGGGGGGGACTAAGGAAGCATCATGATTAGGGGAAAATAGCCCAATCCCTTTCCCCTCGACGCCGCCACTGGTACTGGAATCAATGTGTGTGTTGCCTATAGGTATAAGCGACATATTGCAATTTCTCATCACTTGTACCGGCAATTTGTGTAAACTAAGTTAATTCTAGTGGGGATCTTGGTGTTATATTGGCGATCTGGATTTTCCTGTTATCACAAATATAAGTTTATGTAGGCTCAGTTACTAAAGCTGGAGGACATAGCTATTTAACGAATATTGAACTTAACCTTGACATAAACTCTGTACCGACCCCCATATAACCTTTATCCCTATAACCTTAAAGGAGGCTTAGTCTGTCTAAAGTGAAAGATAAGTCTTTCCACCCCAATAAACTATATCCCTATGAACTCTTCCCCAATAACCTCTAACCATATAACCTCTATACCTATAACCTCTATCCCTCTAACCTCTGTCCCTATAATCTCCTCCCTAATACCCTACACACCAATTTTCTCTACCCCAATAACCTCTAACCCTATATATCCTCTATCGCTACAACCTCTGTTCCTATAACATTTTCCCTCATAAATCTCTTCTCAACAACATGTATCCCTCTAACCTCTACCCTTACAACCTCTATCAATATAGATCTCTTCCACAATAACCTTCACCCCCAATAGCATCTTCCCCCAATAACCTCTTAACCCTATCACCTCCACCCCAATAACCTATAATCCTCTAACTTCTACCCATACAACATCTATCCCTAGAAACTGTTCCCCAATAGCCTCTACCCCTATAACTTCTTCCCTAATAACCTGCACCCCAATAAACCCTGTAACCCTCTATCCCTACAACCTCTATCCAACAACCTCTTCCCCGATAACCTTTATCCCTCCACCTCAATAGGCTCTATCCAATAACCTCTAATCCTATCACCTCCGCCCCAGCAACCTATAATCCTCCAACTTCTACCCCTACAACATTTATCCCTAGAACCTCTTCCCCGATAACCTTTAGCCATGTATGTAACCTCTATCCATACATCCTATATCCCTATACCCTCTTCGCCAACCTCTTTCGCGATCACCATTATCCCTCTAACCTATACCCCTACAACATGTACCCCTACAACATCTACCCCTACAACATCTACCCCTATAACCTCTACCCTATAAACTCTTACTGATAACCTCTACCCCAATAACCGCTAACCCTATAACCTCTACCCCAAAAACGTCTACCCCTTTAACCTGTACCCCATTTAGGTAGTTGTTCGTTACTCTTCATTTAAATAACTTACACACTTACATATTAAGAAACTGACATGTCGCAGACATGACTGGACTTGACAGTCAACTAAAGGTTGTCTCGTTACACTCTTAATGTTCAACTTCAACATGTAATTTAATTCAAAACAACAAAACTAAGCAATGAATTAAGTTAATGAATTAAGTAAGGATGGTTCTCGTCTCATATTTATTCCACAATCACTTTGTTATCAACGACGACCTACACTTCTTATACTGTATAGGAGTCAGTACTGATTATACATCTTTGTCAGAACCTCATGTTATACAACCGATTTCAAAGAGTTCATGTCCTGAATAAGATGCTGGAGCGACAATAGCCACTGGATGACTAAAATAAATTTACCGAGTATTGGATGCATAACTCGAAAGTCTATCCCATCCATTAGACTACTGAGTACAAAGTTAAGCTCAGCAGTTTTCCTCACGACATACAAACCTCTTGTTGTGCTATATAGCACAACTATTTTTAAAGCCTGGTTAGCGACTCCGAAATATTTCTTTGTTTGGAACTAAACCAATAAAATCTTATTTTTTACTGTTTTATCGTTCTTCAATACAACCCAGGCATCATTTGCAGTACCTATTGTAAATTCATCGTAGACTGATAGTTTCTTCATAGCCGTTTCCCGAATGGGGAAAAATATGGAGTCACTCTTAATGGCCTTGTAAAATTGTGAAGGGTACCGCGGATTGCCAAGTCGGCAATGACTATAACGCGTATTGCAAAGTCAGTAATTACTATAACGGTTAGATTCGTGCAACACGACAACATACAGATACGCTGTACTCAAAGCCGAAGAGTTTGGGTCTGCACTGTTTGTCAATGTTAGAAGAACTATTAAATTAGCAAATCTTGGTAATTTAATGTAGTTAACTTGTCTTTAAATGTTAAAAATGTGTTGTGTTTGATACAGAAAATAGAAACCCCCTATACAATAGTCCATATGCTGAAGCTTTGGTTAATACCATTATGTTGATAGGGGTCACGTAAGTTGGCTTTAAATAATTAAAAAATGGAAACATATCTATAGCGATATCTAGAACGATACGACAGCAAACGTGTCAAGTGTCATTTTCATATAGCATCAGTTCAGTACTGTTATTAAGCAAGTCAGACTCGGATTAGGGATAAAGTTAGGATAATCAATTTTCTTTAATTCTCTTTATTGATAGTTGGTCATAAAATAAAACAATTTGCTTACATAAAATATCATTTGTGACCTTCAACAAAATACCGTTTGACTCAGGCGCGTAGCCAGGAATTTGCCAAGGGGGGGCGAAACTGTAGAAAAATTTTCAGAGCCGTAGATATGGCATTGCATACTATCTAAGCGTAGCGCCACCATGATTGGCGCGAAGCGTACAAGAAAATTTTGGCTGAAAATGCCTCCCAGATCGCTGGAAATGGCACTTCCCAGGCCTTGTATGTTGCATCTTAGCATTTTCTCTTTTGAAATTACTAGCGATATCATAAAAAAATTAAAAAAATTTTTAAAAAAATTAACAAAAAAAATATGCTCAAGGGGGGGGGGCGGCTGCCCCCTTCGTCCCCCCCCCCCCCCTTGGCTACGCGCCTGGTTTGACTACGTCCATATCGAAACAAATCATTTTACTACCACGAAAATTGATTAAGAAGGAAATTATAATTCAAGGATTAGCACCATTTTCAAAAGAACTCATGAAAATTTGTTTTCCTGTACGGTAAGACTCCTCACACGCAGAAGCAAGCCGACATACTTGTAGAGTCTCTTCTTTCTTAACAAGAATCTCCTTTTCGATACCTAAGAACAAAGATCAGACGAAATGAGTCTTTTAGAGAAAAAAAAATACATGAATGTTGGATATTGTAAAGTAAATCAAATATCAAATTATAGTTTACCGTATAGCAGTTAGGTTTCAATGCCTACACGTATTGTCAATACCTTTCTATTAGTTATAATGATTTAAAGGGAACAATATACTGCAGATACGTCACTGATCACATGGTCAACACAGCTGCAATACAACGCTTACTGACTTACTTCTACCTGAGTACTTCGTCAAAACACGTGTGCAGTTTAATAGATAACATTATCAAAGGATCTTAACATTTGAAAATGTTACGTTGACTTAAATCTCGTAATAAGTAGAGTATACAATACTTTAATGATTCAATTCTTCCATCGTAGGTAACAGAAAGCAAGCCGATTATGAAGTAAGCAACGAAACAAACCATAATGTGAAACTGAAAACCCTAAAGGGTTTAGGCCTATTACAGATAACCAGGAAAATGCTGCAGATCATTCGCATATCACGTCACTTACCTAACATGACATTTACAAAATGTTCAAGTTCCAATTCATATGCTTCTCTGTATCTCTGGGGAAAAGATGCCTCTATTGGGTTCTTACAAGCTCCTAAAACACCATGACAAACAACGGAAGTAGGAACCTTGTTTTGTTGTTCAAGCATACCATTAGAGCCGAAGATCTGGAGGTGATATTAATAAATGGCAAAGACAAGTGTGATGTACAAGTTCACGTTACCATAATGCCAGCACTACACATCAGGTCGATGCTGGTTACTTGCCATAGGTAGGCAATAAACATATGCAGTCATGTTTGCGTGCGTGTGCGTGTGTGTGTTTGTATGTGACGCCCTAGTTTGTCAACACGATATCTCAAGATAGGTAACATCTGCAGTTCTTCCCTATAATAAGTGGCTTCCCTATAATAAGCACAAAAATGTGAAATGTCATTTGGGGTCAGCAAAGGGCAAAATGTGAAAATCAAAAGAACCTGAACATTAAAGGAGCTCATATATGCATAGAAAGATATACCTATGTAGTGTAAAGTTGTCTGACAATTTGGTGTAGGTCATAATTCATTTGAGGTCACCACTTTATTTGCTCTCATATTTTGCATGTGACTTCCCTATCATGAGTTCAAGTACCTTATTATTTGGGTGGAGGTCAAAGGTCATTTGGGGACATCAAAGGTTACACTTTGTAAAGCCTTAGAAACACAAACCTTGTTCACATGATATCCCAATATGGTTTACATCGCATACTTTATTTATTTGGCATGTGTCTTTCTATAGTGAATACCCTATTATTTTGGGTGATGGTCAAAGGTCATTTGGAGTCAGCAATACCAAATGGATCTCATCAGATTAAGAATAAGATAAATTGTTAAAAACTTGATACAACAAGTCACGTCTCCGAAAATGAAGATAAAGTTGTCATAAACATTTTCGGCCAAATTAGAAATTCGGAGATGAGATTTGGGGATGAAATTTCAATTTTCCTACGTGCCATTTGTGTGACCGTAACATGTAACAAAATGAACTTCTTCTGCGGAGTACACTTCCACACAACTCCGTAACGTTTAATAGCTTCAGATGATCTTGCATTTTAGACCTCTCCGGACCAAGTGATTGACAAGACCAAAATAAGTATAAATATATCTAGACATGTTTGTACCAGTGTTGTCCCAATTAATTCAATAACTCATTCACAAATGCTCCATCGATATATTTATCAGGTTTGGGACAGTCCATTCTTCTGTAAAGTAATTACCATATTCATATGATGCAGGAATTTCTGAATCTGAATAATATCTGCATCTTTGAATCAGAGGCGTCGTCAGACAAAGTTAAAGTGCCCCACCCAGATGGTGGGGCACAGCAAATGAGAGTAGCATTTGAGGGACTCAGAATGCCGAATATGCAAGCTGGCATCAAATGAGAAGGCGAGGGTTCAGAGGTCCTCAGGAGTCTTTGTGGTTTTCATCGTGGAGGTAGATGTAAGTTAATTATGGTCAGTAGAATAAAAGATTTGTATTCTTCCTGCTTAATCATTTTTGGTTATCGAAACTCATTTTATTTTATTTTATGTTGGGAGTGTAGGGGGGGGGGGTAGGAAGTGAGACGCCTCTGAACTCACTTAACTTCACGAACATATTGCACATTTTGTTGACCAGCTTTTTCCTATTGAGGACGATTTGTCGGTTTCTTTGGCAAGGCCCTATATGCGGCTTTACGTTGTATCAATGGATAGAGAATTTGTGAGCAATATGAGAGTGAAAGACGAATAATCCCAGAAACACAGTAAAATGTGGTAAAAATATGGAACAGCGACAGCTTGAGCAATTTATGCTAATGCATTAGAATTTTTCCTTTTTTTAAATATATGTTTCTTCATTTTGTGGGATATACAGCCATACAGTCCGCTGATTGAGGGTGGGGGAGGGGGGGCAAGGTCATACTGTCAGTGCATTAAAATGGAGCTGTACTCATACTGCTAACGAACGGGAATACGTTACTAGCTCTTGATTAATAGCATCGAATACTTACACATATGTCGCGGTTACTCTGTGATAGTAAATTACAATTAATTTGACGTGTTGAAGTTAATAGTTTCACTGTTATCAGTGCCTATTTCTTGACCAACTCATGAATAATCATAGTATTATAATCATTCTGGATATTTGCTTCTTACATTCCGCCATCTTACCTCCATACGTTGATCATAACCGTAAACTGCATGTCTGCTGAGATCTATACTGGCGATGCAGCCACTTGGAAACTTCATGACAATAATGACTTGATCTACGTCATTCAAGTCCGCAATTTCCTTGTGGAAGGCGTGAGCTTGGGTGAATACTGATACTGGGTATTCCCCGATGGTCCAACAAATGGCATCTATATCATGAACACCACAGTCATGGAAGATGCCTCCTGAATATAGAAATAACATAATTCGGTTGGACATATTTAAATAATACACCGAGATGAAAACCAGACGTGTAGTGTGAGTACAAAGTGTTGAGCATAATGTTTCGTATACGATGCCCGGGCACGGGTACTCGAGCACGGGTACCCGAGCACGGGTACCCGAGCACGGGTACAAAGCCGGAAAGTATGAAGAACATGAGTTTTACTCTTGGTGAGTACGAATGAAAGCTTGAGTAAAGTCCAGGAGCACTTATACGGAAAATGTCCAACATGGGCGTTCGCTCCAAAAAAAAAAACACGATTAACCGTCCAAAAATTAGCCGGTTAGCTGGTTTACAATAATAGCATTAACCAAGTAACCGTAAAATTTGCCCGTTTTTGTTTGGTGTCTGGGGCTGGGGGAATTGCAAAGGAGTGGTGCAGCAGCATAAATTGGACCTCTGTGGAATATATCTGAGAGTCCTATACAGGGTGCAGGAGACGAATCCCCAGAAAGCTGAGCATTTCGGAGATTTCTCGTTCTCTTAAAGCGACTTTAAAGCACGAAACATATGTCAGAGAGCAATTAAATGTCTCTGGAATGTGTTCCAAACCATTATGGGAATCTTGGGGACTTCAACTGTGAAAATTTAACTTTTCAGATATTAAATATTCTCAGATTGTGATTTTAAAATACAATTCACAAAACAATTCATTTTCACTGAAATGTATTGTGGAGGTGCAGGGACGAAGCCCCTTGAAGCTAAACCATTTGGGGTCTTTCTTGCTCTGTTTTATTAATACTTTGATTTCCAGGGCCGGGCGGGCAACTGACGACCCACCCCCCCCCTCCCCGGCACCCCTAGCGGACGTCCATGTACTCCTGTAAGCTTCAAATTGTCACTATAACTTACATACTGTACATACTTTGATTGTTCCTGTTGATTACACGAATTCTCTTGTTCCAACCCTGACCACAAAACAATTTATGTGAATAACTCTTACACAGACTGAATACAATAACATTGATTTAAGAGTCCACAAGGTACATTCAAGTCGCACATTAGGAACAAAGTACTGTGAGTTCCTACCTGATATTCTTAGATACTCTTTTGGTGGAAATGGCGCATCTCGACTGCACGTCTTTATGCACTGCAGTTCACCTATAGCACCTTCGGCTAAGCGCTGTCTCATCAAAGAAATACTTGGATCAAATCTCCTATTAGAAAAATGTGAATGAAAATTATAAATCCGTCCCTTTTCCTATCAGTTATTCCCATTTGCTTGATTTGATTCGCATTTACCAGCTGCAGTAATGAGTACTGAGAAACGGGACTATGGTATACTGTATGCGTGTATCTTTGAGCTATATCCATTGTACTGGTGGTTGTTTACCACTACTAACGATGGGATAATCGTTTTGTTTACTTTTAATATGTAAGATGAATTTCAGCAACCTGCAACCAATATTGCGGCGTCTTATTTATGGTTTGAGCATAAATTGAACAAATCCCGTGCACGATCGCCTGCAGGCAACAAACTTTAAGCCTTTATTCTGTCCTGAATTGTTTGTTACCGTACTTTTCCGGTTTTTTTTCTGGCACAAACATTTCCTCCCCACCCTCATTTGTTGTTCTATTTGCATCTGTTTTTACTTAGATTCTTTTCATTTCCAGTTGCTATCTTTGTGGGTGATATTAATTAAGGCCAAGTCTGCCAATTCCAATCATACTGACGACTCATGCTAAAGTAATTAGTATCATGTGACGGCATAAGTAGGAAGTGAACAAAAAGCTCCTCCCCAGATTTCATCAGAAAACTCTATGACCCCCTCCCCCTCCCCTACCCCCCCCCTCCCTCCCCTCTGAACCCTCTATAGAAATACCCAACATATTCACCAAAGAAGACGTCAAGATTATTGTTTACAAATAATGTCATAATTTACCTGTTAAAAGCACATAGAAGAGGTTGGCCATATTTTTCAGCATCGGCGTAACACGCTGCAACGTTTTCTTTAGTACCAGCGATCGGTTTCTCACAGAAGACCGCTTTGTCTGTTAGAAACATCAGCACATAAAACTACATTCGTTAATAGAAATTAACTTCGGTGTTTTCATTGGTATTTTCGATTATAATAAAGTTAGACATATATCTTGTCACTGCAGTATCAACTCACCCACCACTATCCTTCTCGGCTGATGTAGTATAGTTGTACAAAGATAAATTTAAGTCAGTCGATATCTGTAACTTGGATTGAATATTGCGACAACAGAAAACACGAAAGAAACCTTTTCTAGGAACTTGCGCAGTACGTGTTTTGTTGAACGTTTTCGCGATTATGGTCTTCAAACGTAAATATAATGAACAGTCTACTAAATCTGTTCACATAATTTTTCTTCTCGATCGTTCGTCCAAGTTACAAGTGGATGAATATCTAAGATCGTGAATAGTGTACATTGCATAACTTCCGTATAGGTTCATTTGTAACAAAGTTATAGTAAAACTATATGAATATGCAACAACAGATGGCAAAGGACATTACAAACGTAGAAAAGTTACAACCTTGTTTGGAATACGTAATCATACATGAATATGCAAAATTCTTCAGAAAGTAGTTTGCTTTGTGGATGTGCCTAATGTAACGGCCTCTGGCCAGCTATTGTGAAGGGTCTCTTAAGTATTAAAGTACCATCAACTTCTTAGCTTTCTCAGAAAGTTATCTTTAACCTCGGTCAGTGACTTTAGGTATGTTACATTGTCTAAAGGCATCTCGCCACCTGAATTAATTGTGTCCAATCTCACCTGACTTTAGGCCTCGCCTGACAAGATTTTCATGTAAGTCCGTAGGGGTGCAAATAACGATACCGTCAACGCTGCAACAAAAAATGAAATAAAGAAGTTAATTTTGAAGAATCTACAATTTCTGTATATTTTTTTTATCGGGACATAAGTAAAATTAACGATTTATTGTGACGTAAAGAAAGAACATGGACGACTACGGTTAGGAAGGAATAAACTCAAAAGGTTCAAAGCTAAGCATTGCCATAGCCTAGATGCGAACGATCTTCTCAAATTACGGTTGTAACCGCAATAAACGTTACTTGATTAGGTCGAAGAGATGCGGGAATATGAAGGGTTCCTCCATCCTTCAGTTTATAATAAACACTGACTGCTGCAGGATCCGTTTGTATGGGATTACAAAAACTGGTTCAGACAACCTCACCCGATGCAGAACATCAATTGCTTTTATTAAGCTCCCACAGTTCAAATGTTTGGTTTCACAATATATTCTACAACATCCGTTTTTTCATCCATGAGTCATGATGAGTGATACCCTGAAAAGCAAATACTAAGATCTTGAACGATCATCAGAATAGTTCTTTGCACCCCTTGTTAAATGACTGACTGTGGATTAGAAATAAACACAAAAATACATGCTGAAAATGATCGCTACCTGATATGACATATCTTTTGTTCCATTACTGTTATGATAACCGCACAATATTTCCGGCTGCAAGCAACAAATAGTGTTTCCATTTATGTTTCCATAACTAGCTGCGCATATAGGATGTCATGGTACAGAAAGCTTACTTTGAGTCATTAAAAACTTGATCAGCATCTTGTGAACTTATGACCTTGACGTCATCATTAACCATGTACTCCCTGGCAACTGCTTGCCCATGTTGCAGGTTCTCTTCCACAATGTATCTTAGATGAGCCTTTCGCAAACTAAGGATGTTTGCAAGATGGATCTGTCCAGCTCTACCTAGACCAAAGATGGCAAGACCAGCCTTTCTCCTTTCTGACGTCATTTTGCTACGAAGGCAAAGGAAGACGCTGTCATTTGGTACAATGTATCATCTTAAACTTTAAACGGTCAAGAATAAACATGAATACAAGTGCTAGCCTACTGAAAGATCTACATCAATTCTAACATTCTAATAGTTAGGCCTATACTTTCTCATTTGTTAAATTAATAATGTTTGAGCCTTGGCTCATTTTCGCGTGGTTTTTTTAATATTTTTTTGGTAACTTTGGAAGATATCAGGAGAGGTAGATGTAGTGTGACAATATTTTGGGAACGTTTTCAAATCCAAGCCATTCTCAGTTGTTGGAACTGTATCACATTTATGACTGCCTGCTGTATATACACTCTTAAAATTGTTGGGCAAATTATTGCCCAACCTGGGCAATTATTTACCCATCCGTTGGGTCCGTATGCCTCCTGGTAGATATTGGGCAAAAAAGTGCCCAACCAAGTTGGTTAATGATTTTGCCCAGCAAACGGTTAAATAAATACCCAACACTTTTGCCCAACACCTTTGCCCAACG
>KN887432.1:46189-56284 GCA_000934455.1 Apostichopus parvimensis | reverse complement strand
CAGAAAGAGAGAAAAAATAGTCAAAAGTCATGTAATGGAACTATTTTCTTGAAATTGTCTGTTATGGACATGTTTTCCTTGCTCCTAAAAATCACCCTGAAACATGTACAGACATGTTTTATGAAAAAGGCATTGAATTCTCAACTCTGTCCTGGAAAAGTCATGAAATCTCACTTCAACAAGGAAGTGTGGAAACACTCAAATGGTCATTTTCAGTTTGTACTTGAGCTACTAGAGCTGATGGGAACATTTCAAAAGTTTTCAGAAACAGATTACTTATCATCATTCAATCCCAGAGAAGGAGAAGATCCAGTCTTCTCTGTTTCGCAAAATAAAACGGATTGTGAATTGTGGGTAAATTAATGTTACAATATTACTGTGGCAGTATTTACTTAAGAACATTTCAATTCAAGCAAGAAATTGTCAACCAAAATTTCATATTTTTCGGCTCAAATGTACTCTTTATCCTCTATCTCAGAATTATTATTTTTGTTCAATAAATTTCTATTTCTTTCTGTGAAATTGTTTATTTTTGGTTTCATTATCTTACCTCTCTCAATGCTGCATAAGAAATCAATCGCAGGTCTTTTCTAATCAAGATTATATTTCTGTAAATTTGGAATCTTAAGTCTTTGATCCAATGTTTATTAATTCCCTTAAAACCTTTTCCTAAAACCCATAATACTGAAATTTGTCAAGTTTCTGTTTAGTCTTTTCTGTAGGCGACTTCCTTGTAATGTCATAATAATATTTATCCAAATCAAAAAGGAAAACAAAAAAATGGATGAAGATAATTTACCATTTTCCATCTTAGTCCAGTTACTATCGCCTTGTCATTTATGAATCCTCAAAATGTTGTCAACAAACTCTGGGAGTCACAGGAATTACAAACAGGTCACAAAAGGAGAAGTTCCCAGGCCCTCGACGGGCCATGAAATAAATTGGGCAAAACCAAAAAAAGGCACAAAAGAAAAAGGAAAAAAAAAGTTAGGGTGCGGCATTCATCCATCATTATTTCAATTTTTCATATAAGAAATTGGCACATCACCCAAAAAGCATTAAAAAAAATACTTAAATTATTCTTTCAGTTTATTCAGAAAAAATCAGTAAAAATTAAATATTATTATTGTCTTCTGATTTAGAAGTTTGGGAAAGGTTTAACTTTTCTTTTTTTTCCTTTTTTTTCAAACTCTTTTGTGTTATATAAATTTTGCATTAATTTATATCTGGATGGTTTCCTCCATTGGGTAATAAATCCATGTAAACAGGCACTGTTAAGTTATGACATAACAGATCGTTTGGTATGTCGTCAAGGTTACAGCATAATTTGTGTGGATGTAATTGGTATGTGATTGTGTACTGTTGTCGAATCTCAAATTTTAAGAATTTGAAAAAGTTACAGAGATGTCATAGCTACACAATCAAACGTTTTATTGTTTGTCATGTAAAGAAGGTAGATTCAGCTTGTACTTCTTTCGACTGAAAGTGACCTTTTTAATTCTTAATCGAAATAGGAGGTGGGAGGCAGGGAATTAAGGGATGCTAGGAGGGTGCTAGAGTGACAGTTGGTAAAGTTATATACTGCCTTTATCAACAAATACATAGTGTATTTAAATCACATCAAATTCTCTTCAGCTTAACTCACAAGCAGTAAAGAGTTAGCCTAACACACTAATCATATGGAGGAAATACGGCCTAAGTATATTTATGTTTACTTGTTCGGGTGCAGTCTTTTTCTGAGAACATTTTAAAAACAAAACATAAAATATCAGTCCCGATCTCATATTGTATGGCAAGTCGTCACAAAATGAGTTTATATGGCATTTAAAACTGGACGAATTTGTAAATGGTGAAATAAACAAAATGTCTGGGAATATCGGGACTATTCAGTATACTCAGAATGAAAGGAACCTGGTGATAAGGCAGAAGGATTTAATTTTTTTTAAAAATGTTACTGGATTTGTTAAATAACGGGACAGATTTCAGGGCATTCGGTGATGTTGGTTGATTTCTTTTCTTTCTTTTGGGTTTGAATTTGCCAGTGCCTTACGTTTTAGACAACAGCTCAATCGGAGAAAAGAACTTCAGTATTACAATTCCCTCCTTTTTTTTTTTTTTTATTTGTAGAGAGAGCGAAATATCTTGTGACCTTTGACATGTTTCCCTATACATAACGACTGGCCCAGATGGTGTGTAAATACTAGAATGAGGATTAAGAAATGGTTGTTATCAATGTCTTGTATTTGTAACAATCCCCAACCCCACTAATCCTTGCATCCCAAAATGGGAGCTCAAAATGTCAAAGCATCTGTAAATGATAGCATGCTAACTCCCTATATTTTGGAGAA
Source organism: Apostichopus parvimensis (assembly GCA_000934455.1). Taxonomy (NCBI): domain Eukaryota; kingdom Metazoa; phylum Echinodermata; class Holothuroidea; order Aspidochirotida; family Stichopodidae; genus Apostichopus; species Apostichopus parvimensis. The sequence goes on along the minus strand of KN887432.1, from coordinate 53,936 downwards.
CATTTAGGGTTTAATTCTATTCTTGCATATACGTGGCACAGAATGGACTTATGCCTTGCAGTTTTCTTTTGAAACCGGTTTCTTCACAGGGTCATGATATGTCGTCTTGGGTTAACTGTTTATATTGTTCTAGAAGGGTCTTGTCTGAACCATTAAAGCCCCCCCCCCCAAAATAGAAAATGAAAAAAAATAGAAAATGAAAAAAAAATAGAAAATGAAAAAAAATGGGGAAAAATGTTTCCAAATTTTTTTCAAATAATGAACTAAGGTTACTTGTGGTAAAATTGGGTGGATGTGGCCAATAATTTGTCTTAATGTACAAAACCTTATTGTTTCAAGTGCCTTGTTGTGTGATACAGGTATCAACTAAATACAAAGCTGTAATTCAGGGATCTATTTTAATTAACTCGTACGTACGACGAATTCATGAGACAACTGCATTCCAAGATTTCTCCACCCTTCATCTATTTATCTCTTTAAGTGGTTTGTTTTGCTTCATCTGATTTTGCATATGATTAGCATAGTATTTACATGATTAACATATAATTAATGTAGGACTGTATGAGCTGTCAGTTACTTGTTTTTGTAAGTTCTCGCATATAAAATTTCTACCTATTTATATTTCTATTTTTCTGGTTGGGTTGTTCTTGGGATGGGTTGGTTGAAGATGGCTGTTCAGTCTAAGTGGCACATCAACGTTATCATTAGCCAGCCATTGAGTAACTCACTTAAAGCTATGTGTAAGTAACAACTCAACCATTTCTACATGTAGAAGAAATTTGGGTTAGATTCGAGAGAAAAAAGATGAATGGGTGAAATGGCTTAAAAAGGTAACATTTGAAAGGAATGAAACTGGTTAAATAAATGAAATGCCAAATGATGTGTCACTAAGTTTTGTCATTGGCCAAAAAAAATGTTGTTACCAAGCTGTTACCAAATTTGGCATGTTATCTTGCGATTAAAATCCGACAAGCTGGTTCTTCGAATCGACGGGAACCAGAAGCATCACATAACATTACCAATTGTCAGATGTTATAGGGCTGCGGGATTTTTACCTGTAGGAAAATTTTGACGGGTTAAAAATGTGTAAAGGTGGCTAGAAGTGAAGAATATTTTGTACAGATTAAAACACAAACAGAAACAAAGCTTTATTTCTCTATCATCTATGCACATGTATCAGTGTTTTTCATTATGTATGCATTTTCAGGTTTGAGTTTTCTCATAGATCTTATCATTAGGACTTTTAAAAGGTTAACAAAAATATATTTTCTTACATATCAATCCCATTTCGCCCACGAAATTAAAATTAAGAGAATGTAGTTGGGTTGGAAAATGTTTCCTCAGGGGGAAACAGTAAACATAGGTTGCTGAGGAAAGCATTATGCTAATGATTTCATGCTAATGAGATTTATGCTAATGAGAATAGCATAATGCATATTCATTGTGTTATATGCTAGAAAGAGTGATAATTGGTTGTCATATTTTTTGGGGTGAAGTTAGGAAATGTAGATAGGCTGAAAAGTCTCATGAATAATCATAGAGGGTGTGGCCTGTCAACATAGGCTGAAAAGTCTCATGAATAATCATAGAGGGTGTGGCCTGTCAACATCACGATACCAAACAGTATTAATGATGTAACAATAGTTGGACTACTTGCATCATCCAAAGGGGCTTTTTGTGTTATGAAAATTTTAGAGATCGTTGAACCATTCGTTATCGGAAAGATTTGAAAAGGACAAAATATGCCCCATGTAATTTCTAGTCAGTTTGAAAGAGAGGAAAAGTCCAATTTTGATGTATTGACATCACAGTTACTACGCCAATGTTTTGGCCAAAAAAATACTTGCTGTAAACAAGTTCTTTATATAGTTTCCTCGTGAGGAGAAGCTACTTTCAAGCCTGTGTTGTGGTGTTGGGATGAAACATATTTGGTCCACGACTCAAGATCTTCCCAAGAGGACTAAGGTAGCATGGAATATTTGAATTGATGTCAAAAGAATTAACTTGATGGATTTGTCGGCAAAATGTAGATAGCTAATTAGTTGCCTGGAAAATCCTGCGACCCCAACCCATATTTTACGGGCCATCGTATCAGACATCAGGTATGTAGGCTATTACATTTTGGACAGGATCTCTTCCAAAATCTGCACCCCTCTCCCTCCTCCTTCTCCCGCCCCCCACCCTCCGTGTGACCTCACAGGTTTTCAGGACAACATTTTCATCGCAAAATCATTCTTTCTGGTTTCCAAATTTCCTTGGGGATTTTCTGTTTCTGTAATTGTTTTGTTTAATAGGATAAATAGATTTGTTTATTTTTCTCTTATAAAAAGTTCTACAATTTTTTTTAAAGAAAAAGAGTATTTTAAGACAGATTTAATATATGCGGGAAGGGAAATGAAAGGTGTACAAAAGATCAAAAATATTATTTTCATGTTACTTAAAAGAAGAGAAAAAGGTGGTTTTCTATTTCCATTGGTAACTGCCTCTCTGTATATTATTTTTGCTTTAATTTTTGAAGGGCAAATCATTTTTCCATCTGCTTATAAAAATTGCACTTGTTTTTTTAGCCCCTTTTTTTCTTTTTCTTTTTCCTTTTGTTTCATCATTATATAACCTGTAATGTATATCATTTGTGTTCATAATTAAGTTTTCTTTATCTGCCTTTAATCTCTTTTTTTTAAGGTTAAATATATAAGTTTTTTTTTATTATAATTCTAGTCTGTTAACTTTGATTTCTTAGCTTGGTGAATTTAGTTCCACATTTAGTATTTATTAAAATGAAAAACACTATTTCTATGAAACGCTAGAAATTGGCAAGAGGATAAAGCTGAAATATAGAACAAAACATTTTTCCGAGCATTAAAAAAAAATGTTCTATGAACCCTCAAAACAGGGTATGAAAAATAGTGTGATTGGCCTTAAAATACCATCCGACAACGAAAAACGTTGGAATTTTAGAATGGCATTGTTTTTCTAGCACTTATCAACATGTATTTATATGTAAATTATACTAAAGCCATATTATTTTGATCAACATTTCTTGACTGTTAAAATTGCAGTTACTTTCTGCCAGCCCCCACCCTCCCTTCTCCCCTAACAAGACAATAAAAAATACAGTTACTTGTGCTTCATACAAGCGTTTATTAAATGCTATTGTAATGTATTTTGAAATAACGCTGCCATTTAAATGAATATTGAATAAGATGGTTTTCCATTTTTTTCTTCCTTAGATAAGAAAAGTGAGAAAACAATGTTTCGTCTACTCATATTAATCTTGCAAAATATTAGTCGCATTTTGAAAACATTGTTTCTTCTTCATTTTTTTGGGGGGTGGGGGTGCGGGTGGGGGAGAAAGAAAGAAAGAAATAAGAAGCTTGCTAAATAATCTGTTACAGGTTATAAACGTCACATTGGAAAGAACGATATTGTTCAATCTTACAATTTGTTTGCGTGACCATTTGTGAACTTACAAAAGTAGCTAAATTGAAGGGTTGAGATAGAGAGAGAGAGAAAAAATTGTTGTGGAAGTATGGATTTGTTTTCTTGGAATTTTGAAGTAATTCAAAAAATAATAAATATAAAAAAAAGGCACTGGAATGAGAAGAATTGAGAGGTGGTGAGAAAGAAAGAGATGGAGAGAGGTGGAGAGAGGAAGATTTGTAGGAAGTTGTGGGAGAAGAAAGAGTTGAAAGAGTAGCATAGATTAAAGAGGGCGTCTGTCTGTACTTCTACTGGTATTCTTTGTGTTCTAAACTCTCTTAACAAAACTCTTTTCTATCACTCAGTTTCCCCACGTACTTCGCTTAAGGTCTGGTTTACTTTATCACCCAAGAGAAGAATTCCGTGCAATAAAATAGGAACGAAGACAAATTCCTTCTGTCTTTTTTTTTTTTTTTTTCCTTTTCGTTATATGGTTCATATTATGGTTTGTATATTTTTCACTTTCTTGACGGGATTTGGGGTAGAACGCTCTTCCTTATATGTTGCATAGTTGGTCAAAATCGTAACTTACCTGTTACATCATAACATACCTGATATGTATAATTATCTTCATATTGTTTCCCATATGAAAGAAAATACCATAACATTTTATTCAAAGGATTATGATATTTGGCGGATATTTGGGGCATAACAAATACAGATGAGTAACCTGACGGATATTTGGGGCATTCCATTTTTGGTCCAAATTTGACAATTTTGTAAGGATTATACCCCTTGTGAATTTGTCCAATTTTGGCCAAAATCGCGACTTTTTCAATTCTTCCCAAAATTATATAGACGATGTATAAAGCTCTTCTCGTTACATATCAGGTATAATTTTCCTCATATTGTTTCCCATATGAAAGTAATTACCATAAAACTTTATTCAAAGGAATATGATATAAATATTGCGAAACGAAGCTTAAAGGACCCTGGAATCCACTTTAGACTTGAGGAATAACCACCACAGAGCTTAACGAATCCAGATGAGAACCCTGACGGATTTTGGGGCATTCCTTTTTTGGTCCAAATTTTGTAGGGCTATACCCTTATGATTTTGTCCAATTTTGGCCAAAATCGCGACTTTTTCAATTCTTCCCAAAATTATGTAGACGATGTATAAAGCTCTTCTCTTTACATATCGGGTATAATTTTCTTCATATTGTTTCCCATATGAAAGTAAATACCATAAACCTTTATTCAAAGGAATATGATATTAATATTGCGAAACGAAGCTTAAAGTAGCCTGGAATCCACTTGAGACTTGAGGAATAACCACCACAGAGCTGAACGAATCCAGATGAGTAACCTGACGGATATTTGGGGCATTCCATTTTTGGTCCAAATTTGGCAATTTTGTAAGGCTATACACTTAATGATTTTGTCAAATTTTGGCCAAAATCGCGACTTTTTCAATTTTTCCCAAAATTATGTAGACGATGTATAAAGCTCTTCTCTTAACATATCAGGTATAATTTTCCTCATATTGTTTCCCATATGAAAGTAAATACCATAAAACTTTATTCAAAGGAATATGATATTAATAACGAGAAACGAAGCTTCAAGTGCCCTGGAATCCACTTGAGACTTGAGGAATTACCATCACAGACCTTAACGAATCCAGATGAGTACCCTGACGGATATTTGGGGCATTCCATTTTTGGTCCAAATTTGGCAATTATTTTATGATTTTTCTCAATTTTGGCCCAAATCGTGACTTTTTTATTTCTTTCCAAAATCATGCGAGGGATCGTTGGCGCCATTCTGATTACCTGTCAGTCAAAAATAATCTCATAATCCGTACCTTTGTTGCAAAAATAGACAATTGTTATTATGACGAAATATGGAATATGATTTGAATAATTTCAGGGCTTATAATTCCATACAATCCCACTTTAAACTTCATGAAAAGCAGCTTATAAGCTACAAGAATCCGAAATATGCGTCCAAACTGAAATTTGAGAAGTGTCATTTTTGGGCCAAATTTGATCATTTTGTAAGGCTATACCCTTATGATTTTTCTCAATTTTGGCCCAAATCGTGACTTTTTTATTTCTTTCTATAATCATGCGTGGGATCGTTGGCGCCATTCTGATTACTGGTCAGTCAATAATAATCTCATAATCCGTACCTTTGTTGCAAAAATAGACAATAATTTTGACAAAATATGGAATATGATTTGAATACATTCAGGGCTGATAATTCCATACAATCCCACTTTAAACTTCATGAAAAGCAGCTTATAAGCTACGGGAATCCGAAATGTGCGTCCCAACTGAAATTTGAGAAGTGTCATTTTTGGGCCAAATTTGATCATTTTGTAAGGCTATATATACCCTTATGCTTTTGTCCAATTTTGGCCAAAACCGCGACTTTTTGAATTCTTCCCAAAAACTATGTAGACGATGTATAAATTTTCTTATCTTTACATATCAGGTTTAATTTTCCTCATATTGTTTCCCATATGAAAGTAAATACCATAAAACTTTATTGAAAGGAATATATTAATAATGCGAAATGAAGCTTAAAGTACCCTGGAATCCACTTGAGACTTGAGGAATATCCAACACAGAGCTTAACGAATCCAGATGAGTTACCCGACGGATATTTGGGGCATTCCATTTCTGGTCCAAATTTGACAATTTTGTAAGGCTATACCCTTATTATTTTGTCAAATTTTGGCCAAAATCGCGACTATTTCAATTCTTCCCAAAATTATGTAGACGATGTATAAAGCTCTTCTCTTTACATATCAGGTATAATTTTCCTCATATTGTTTCCCATATGAAAGCAAATACCATAAAGGAATATGATTTTAATAATGCGAAACGAAGCTTAAAGTACCCTGGAATCCACTTGAGGAATATCCACCACAGAGATTAACGAATCCAGATGAGTACCTTTTCGGATATTTGGGGCATTCCATATTTGGTCCAAATTTGATAATTTTGTAAGTTATATACTCTTACGATTTTGTCAAATTTTGGCCAAAATCTCGACTTTTTCAATTCTTCCCAAAATTATGTAGACGATGTATAAAGCTCTTCTCTTTACATATCAGGTATAATTTTCCTCATATTGTTTCCCATATGAAAGTAAATACCATAAAGCTTTATTCAAAGGAATATGATATTAATACTGCGAAATGTTCGAAGCTTAAAGTACCCTGGAATCCACTTGAGACTTGAGGAATATCCACCACAGAGCTTAACGAATCCAGATGAGTAATTTGACGGATATTTGGGGCATTCCATTTTTGGTCCAAATTTGATAATTTTGTAAGGCTATATACCCTTATGATTTTGTCAAATTTTGGCCAAAATCGCGACTTTTTCAATTCTTCCCAAAATTATGTAAACGATGCGCTTGATCCAAAGCTATTAATGTAAACCCCACAAAAGTTCTATCTGGCTATTTTAATTACAAACATTCAGATTAAACGCATGGGGCACAGGAAGTGGCGTCGCCTAGAGGTGGCCTGGAGGGGCACATTCCCTCCCTAAAAAATCGTGCCCCCAGGTGCCCCCGCCCCCTTCTCCCCAGATGCGATTTGTAGTGTTAAAAAAAAAATACTTAAACACTTTATCTGCCTTATTAAAAACATAAATATAGGACAGACTAAGCCCGAAAATTCTTGAACATATAGTTACTTCAAAGTTGCAAAATATAGCACCAAATTTGCATCTAAGGACCCTTAATTAATCAAAAAAATTGACCCCCTCCCTTTAGACCGCCTCACCCAGGACGGCATTCACAAATAAACATTGTACTCCCTAAATTAGTGCTGTGCCCCCAAGATTGAAATGTCTGGCGACGCCACTGGCCACAGGGTTCAATTAACCGCCGTTTGCTACAGCTCTGACACTCTGGAAGTGCCGGATAGGGGAGAGGCGGAAGCAATATGGCGTTTTTGTGGCCAGAGGTTGTCAAATCGGCACTGCATTGGTTCAATATGGAATAGTTTGATGATTCCGAGTACTTTCGTGGTAAAGATGTAGCTTAACAAATCTCACATTCAGAGAATGTCCACGGTAGGCTAGGAAGCCTACACATAACACAATCAAGTCTCAAACACTTTAAAAAAGAATAAATGAATTTAAGCACAGTTCAATGATGCTCTGATGACAGTATATTCTCTCCGTCCCTCTCAATTAAATAAGTTCATCACCTTTGACAACAGCACACAACATATTCAATCGCATTTGGAGGATGTCAACGGTAGGCTAGGAAGCCTACACATTACACACTCAAGTCTTATAAAAGAATA
>KN887430.1:26785-48602 GCA_000934455.1 Apostichopus parvimensis | reverse complement strand
TTAGAGTGACATTCCTTATATGTTAGGTGATTGAAACTAGTATTGTTTAACCCCATAGCAACCGTGGACAATGATTCGTAGCCGTACGGTCGTATACGGTGCGCCTAAGCGGCGTATGTCGAATCATACGTCAGTTTCTCGTACTCTCATTGGACACAATCGTCGCAAGTACGAGAAATCGACATGCGTGACGAATTGGCATATTATATGTCAGTTTCTCGCAATCTCATTGGAGCGTATGATTCGACATTATATCGATTTCTTTCACATAGGACTATGAACAGTTTCTTCCAATCATGAGTGTAACTGTTATGGACTAATGTGTGACAAACAGTGGCGTAACCAGTGGGGTGGGGGCAGGTGGCGGGATCCCCATTCAAATGTCCCCCCCCCCCTCCAAAAAAAAAGAAGACTTTGGTGGGGAAAAAATTATGGACGTAAATTGCAACGTGCATTTAAAGGCTCAGTTAAACCAGTTCTCGGTTGACGTAAATTGTAATTGACGGGAATTCTCAAATGAATACCAGCGAATTGCGTCTCAAGGTAAATAGGCCTACTATTTTTGTTTTTTTTGCCATCATTTATTGTTTATCTTTTGCAACAACAACATTTATTACATATTTTTCCTTAAAATACATGACGCAAACATTCTGCATTAAGACCTTTATGCATATAAACATAACAGTATTGGCATAACAGCAACCACTATTCTTTAATTAAAAATGGGTACGTACTAAAAGTGGCCTTTAAAGTCTGGAACGGAAACGGCCCACGTAATTTGTTCTTATGTAGGCTAATTGATGTTCCACTTGTAGTTGAAATTTGAACTTATACAAAAATTCGTTTACAATTAACGAACCATTGTTAACTTCCTTCTGAAATATGTAATATTTGATATAAAAAATTAGAAAGTTCAGTGGATGAAATAGGCCTACTATTATCATTTGTTTTCTGTCACCGCTACGAGGCCCCATCCCCTCCCTAATTCGCCCAAACACGCAACCCAACGAGATAATCTGCTACCATGCTATTTGTTATATTATATGTATGTTTATAACTTTACACCATCGTTATATCGACCGTCCGAAGTTGCCGAAGCTGCAGAATGATAAATTACGTAATTTCAACATCGCACGTGTGAACTCTGACAGACTGATCGGTCGTTAGAACAGGCCTAAACAAAATATTGTTTCCAACGACTATACAGATTTAAGCCGACATAATGTTATAAAAGCGATGGACAATGGCGCTGGACAGACAGTTTTGTAGTGGCTGAATGAATGAAGCCTGTAAGTCGATGAAACTGAGCTTCATATACAAATTTATTTAAATCATAATTATAGTAAATCATAGACGATGAGATAGCTTCAGACAAAAAATTGAAATGACGAAAAACTAAACCCAATTGTCAAAATCCCATCGCTATACCATTTTTGAATTTTTAAGTTTATCCAATTCTGAATTTGATTCGGCAAATAACAAAATTTACTGGAAAAATTAATCATAAAGAAATACATAGGCTCTAATTGTAGACAAAGTGTGAACGTGTACTGTCAACAGTATTAGTACAGAGCACACTGGTTATCAGCTAAGATGATAGTGACTTTCTCTCCAAGCGCGTAGCCAGGGGGTGGGCGGTCGCCTCCCCCCCCCCCCCCCCCCCGACCGCCCCATTCCACAAATGAGAGAAAAGAGATAGAGAGAGAGAAAAAAAAAGAGAGAGAAAACGAGAAATAGTAAAGGGTACCATGAGCGGGGAGAATTTGGAGAACAAGATCTCACATAAAGTTTCAGAATGTGAAAATTGGAGTATCTCATTCCCATTTAGAAAAAAATAGATTTCATAGGCATAGCTGGATATCTAAGACTTGAGTCCCCACACTTTTGAAAACAGGCTATCTACGTCGACAGCCTACATAGACTCACCCTATCGAAAAAGGGATGCAAGCTACCAAATAATAGGCTATACGTGTACAGGGGCATTATTCGAACAATAATGTTTTTGGACTTTATTCACTCGATTTCCCGGTAAATTCTTTTAACTTATATGACCGCTTGTGTTACAGAGACACTGGTAACCCTGCTGTTAGCTGTAAACTTCAAACTGGTATAACACCGTGACAGCATCTTATTGTTTGTATTGTATATTACTGGCTACATTCACAGTGCCACAGGATTGACTATAGGTCACCATATAATTAGTTTCTATTTTGAGTGAATTATTACCTACCCAATGAATCAATATTAGGTTAATCATATGCAGTATTTTGAAAATTTTAATATAATTTTACATGGCTAAAATCTCGGCCGATTAGATCAAATTTGAAGCATTGAAGCCTCTAAAATCCACGATATCGTATAACTTCCTAAAGGGCCCTATGACGCTCCCATGGACCGCATGCAGATATAGCGCAAAGCGTCCTCGTTGACAGCTCAATTCAATGAATCCGCCCACTAGGCCATCAGCTGAAACTCAAAAAGAGGCTGTAAAATCAGTTTCGTTCCAGCAACACTGGGACTAGATTTTTAAGGTATATTTGGGTAGTTCAATACATCACAGACATTATATCAAAAGTTCTCCAAAAAATTTCCTGCAGTATTTTTGTAACGCACCCTCGAAATTGGGTATGTTATATAGACATTACGTGCTAAAATGCTATGCATTTGTAACACCCTAACGTTAGATTTGGTACAGTGGTGCATACACACCACTTTGTTCTTATATAATGTTTAATTACGACTGAAATATGTATTTTGTATAATAGTTGGGTCAGGGTTATAAGAATAGTGGGAGAGGATTCTGGGCTAAGGGTCAGGGAGGGGTGTTTTCAGGCATTACAATTTGTGCCCCCCCCCCCCTTCCAATTTCGCAAAAATGGTAAAAGTGCACACTCTCAACTTTGAAATATGCAATATAATTTTTACACATTATAAATTAATAAGGGTTTTAATTATATAAATGTACCACTTTACACCCCTTAGATGAAATCCTGGTGACATGCTTGACTTACTCTACAATATATCAAGTTCATAATTTTAGTTGGAATATCCCTTGAACAATTTTTCAAGTAAAAGAAAGGCATGGAGGCCCTGACTTAATTCTTTTTACTTGTTCTGTGTTATATAATTATTGAGATATGGTTGCACATTTAATTTCTGTGTTTACCAATCCTTCGTATTCGTAATGCTTTTGTGCTCCCTCACATGCGGCGCCTATTGAACGAATATTCTAGTTATGCGAAAAGTTTAGAATAGGTGGTTGAATGATATAGGGATGTCTAATACCGAAAATATTCCAACAAAAGTTCATCAGTACGAGAAGTTTGTCAATGAGGTCTTGAGAAAGGACTTGGAGTAAGTATAAATGTTATGAGATAATTATAGATATATCAGTCTTTGATGTGGTTGTGACTGAGCATGCATTAATTACTGCTGACGTAAGGGTTATCATTCATAACCTAGTTTAGTAGTTGGCTATAGTTACATTGAGCATACTGCCTAGGCTAGGTCTGGAGACTGATGCGTATATTACTGTTGGCCTAGGCATAGTCACTGGTATCCCACCTAGGCCTGAGAGTGAGATATGTTTAAGTTTAACATCCAATATTTTGTTTCTTGCACTTCTAAATATTGAAATCTATTCCTAATACGTCATATCTTGTCATACTTTGTGTAGGCCTAGCCTATGTATGAAATGTATAGTCAGTATTGCTAATTTCGAAACACTGCCAATTTCGGACACCCCTAAGAAATGCACGATTTCACCATGACAACCTACAGGAAGAGCCAAATTTCACCAAAAAGTATGAAATGACCCGTGTGCAAGTAAATACTTACATATTTGTCAATAAAATGACGGAGATCTATGAAGTCTGTTATAATTACTGAAATGAAAGAGCAACTGCGCCACCAATTTTATCACTAGCGCCACACTGTGTGTCCGAAATTGGCGATACTCTAGCAAAGAAATACCAGTTCCACAATCACAAGAATCTTCTTGGAATACAACGTGAAAACAGTTTGCAGGAAAGAAAGTTTGGCCGTGTATCGTAATATAACACACTTCTCCCACCATATCAAGTATATTTTCAGGTGATTTATACCAGTAGATATAGTTTTGGGGTGTTTTAAGGCTTAGGTGTCCGGAATTGGAAGTGTCCATGCTACTGATATGTGTGAAGCATTTTACTGGGTGTTTACTTGAAATATTTCAGACTGACAGACTTTTGGTACATTCAGGGTATTAAAATAGAATAAGTGTGGCACAGACTTTGGTCAATTCTACATATTCCGTCTGGCATATCATTTTATAATAATTGTTGTTCTCTGTCTACTTTACCAGGACCACATTGCAAGCTCGAGACAAAATTTACTCACAGATAGCGGAGTACTTGCAACTAAAGACTGTCATAGAAAAACTGAAGGTACAGTATTAATTCTTGTATATGAATCTGCTCAGTGTAGTTCCTTCAATTCTTATTTGTAAACTTTCAGGATAGGTGTTGGAAGACACCAAAGGGTCAAAGAATCTACTTGGGAACCTAAGGAGTATTTACCATACATTCACATTACTTCATAGGGACCTTAGTTTATGGGTATTCCATGTCAAATCACCAGATTTTGGAGAAACTTACTACCCTCCTTACATGATTAGACTTTAGAGCACCATAAGGCAAATTGCAAAATTTCAAACGGTCATAAATCAGATAATTTTGCAGTAATACAACTGAAATTCGACAGTATATATGCTTATTTCATGGTGTTTCAATCATGTAAGAAGGATGGTAATTTTTGGAGAGGGTCCAGCAACAGCCATCCGTGATTTGACACTGAATGACCCATATTTGACTGGATTATCTTTTGGCGTGCATGTTGAAATGTAGCTTGTCATTTAATGGTCCATGCAATCAATATTGTGTCTAGACTTCATAGATCATCCTGTTGTTATACTCATGTTTCTTTCTTTCATTTGGACTACTTAACAATTATTGATCAAATTTATTAACTTTTTCTGTATCTTGTCTTTCTAAGGAAAGTGCAACATCAGAGAGTGGAATCAAGACTAAGGTCGACCTGGGCTGTAACTTTTATGTACAAGCTAATGTGTAAGTGTTTGTATAATAACATATTGTGGGATCTGTATATGGGGGGGGGGGGGAGGATCTCAATGTTGTTTTAGACCTTTGCTCATTCTTTGAAAGAGTCTTTGTTATCAAGGATAGTCATCTAGAAAATATTCTTACAAAGAAATTTAAACCAGCTTTGCAATTAAACATAAGTAAAAGTAACACAAAGCAGGTACTTGATATGACCATTTCTTTTGGGTAAAGAAAATACTAATAATTGGTGATTACTGAAGATCTTTAAATTCAGGTCTGAGGAACAGGTTGTACAACAGATTATATCTTTGAGTTTACACTCGGGCAAGAATTAATCACAATAAATTGTGTGCTAACCTCTCCAGGCGGCAAAGTAACTTGTCATATGTAACAACGAAGTTGTAGAAGGTACAGTTTTTGAGAAAGACGTACAATGTGGTTAAGTTTATTTCCATCTCTGGTGACCTCACATTACCTTGACCAACACCAACTGGGACTTAGGGGTGCCACATCGGTCAACACATTCTTATTTTTGAGGAACGTTTATAAGTGTCTTTCAGTAGACATCTTTTAGTAATTTGTGGGTTCCTCCTGTGTCTCTACAGTGGGTGGAGAAAAAGGAGGTGGGGTGATGCAATATCTGAGCTAGTATATTCAGTTTACTCTAATAAAATGTTCTCCTCTCTGCCAGACCTGATGCCTCAAAGATATTTGTCAGTGTTGGATTTGGATTCTTCGTGGAGTTTTCTCATTCGGAAGCTTTAAAGTTCATTGACAAGAAAGTCCATCACCTTACACAGTAAGTAGACAAGTAAATACTAAGTTTCTGTTTTCAAAATTTACTATGTGACAAATATATAAGTAACATCTAAGTGAATTGGTTGGAGTAACATGTTTATGTGTGTGACATTTACTGTAGATCTGATGAGCTAATTGCTAGTATGCCTGAGCCCTGAGATAGGAATGTTAACTTCTTACCTTTTCTATTCTGTTCCTCAATAAATCCTGGTGTGAAAAATCCATCTCAGTTGCCCAAAGGGTGCAAACCAATCCTACTGGCAATTGTTGTTTTTCCATTGGATCATTATGTGACATTTAAGCTGTATGATCTTGTTTCTCTATAAAATTTTCTAAACTTGTAGTTCTTCATCGTTCAATAATCGTTGCTAAACGAGTTGTATCATCCACTAAAAAGAAGTATTATATAATATTAGTATAATATATAATATAATATAAGTATTATATAATATTCTGTACATAGTATCATGCATGAACTGATTTAAGTGGCCTGCAAGTAGCACCAATGTGTAGCCATGTCACATTGGACTGATCCTGTGGTCTGTATGATGGCCTATCAAATGGACAGGTCGCAGCCCAGAACATTACGGTGATCAGGATTGTTGGTGCAATCATTCGACAGGACAAAACTAGTGAAATCAAATCTGGTTTGGGAATAGATTTACAATATTTCAGATGTTGCCTGTGTCCAATTAGAATAGCTAATCTAAAAGCTAAACATTTCAGAGGTGTCCTTGTAAAGGCTTAATCGAATGTGAACTTGATTCAGTGGAAGCAGGCAGAACTATTTAATTTTTGCCAAAGTCCATACAAAAAGTTAATGCACTGTAGTTGATAGTGCAACCTCACTAAGTAGTAGTACTTACTTCTATGCATGGCTAGCATTTATGACCTTACAATATGGTGACAATGTATATAGCCACTACACATAACAACTATACTATGAGTCTAGCATAGCACAATGGCATCTGGTTGCTCATCATGGGTAATAATAGCAAGGCAAACAATGTAGAATTCCTTTATATAGGCTTGCCTATGGAATTCCTGGAATGACACTGAGATAGCATGTGTTGAATGGTCTGCTTAACCAAGTCACTACAAGTACTGTACATATTATTAAAATACATATTATTCTATACTGTGCGTGTCTATTAATACATGTTAACAATCCTTTCTGTTGGATGGAGGATGCGCAAGAAGAATTTACAGCAAAGTTTGTATTCAAACATGTTAATTTATTTACCAGCTTTAATTGCAATGAATAAAATCAGAAGAGAAAAATTGACGTCAATATCAAGAGGATATACATCTCACAGAGTTCCCTATCTGTATAAATGTCATAGCACTATTAAGTATTTTTCAATTATTCAGTGTCATTCTTATGAGATTTTTTCTAGTAAGTTTTCAATTATTCAGTGACATTTTTAAAAAATTTCTTCAGCATTTTTAAAATAGTTTTTATTTGTTTCTCTTTTCTTGGTGGTAACTGAGTTTTAGTTTAAATTATGGGAAAGTAATTCTGGGTTCCATATCTTTTCATGATTTGATATCTTAATCCTTCACTGTAATGCTTGAAGCTTGGGTAGGATTTGAAAAGATTATACTGTCACTTAAAAAAATTTTATCAGCAAAGGTGAATTTCGTACAGTAAGGCTTTACAATATTGTCAGAAAATATGTTTATGATATAGACACCACAGCAAGGCATTTGACAATGGTCTTGCGTAGTGATGCATAATTTATGGTAGTAATTTTATGATTCAGATTGGAAAGGTTATTGCATTGAAAGCAAATCCTTAACTTGGTGTAACAAAATTAATCTACTCTGCATGTCTGTCTTTTAGCTGGATGTAGTGATATAAATAAGTAAACCAGAAAACCTGGAGACATGTTGTTTATTTTGACAATTGATGTATGGTCTACAATATATTGTCATCCTCCAACACTGACAGCCTGCATGTTTAAATGGAAAGAAAACAATTCGTAGCAGATTGATTGCCACACGTGAGATGTTCTCTTGTCAGTGTCATTAGATCTTCCAAACAAGGGTTTTACTAGCAGCTGCAAAACAGCAATAAAAATAAAAAAGGTTTCCTGAACTCACCAAGTTGGATTTACATACCATGTATAGCTAGGAGGCTAAACCAAGCTTTACCTTTTTGAGTCAGTGTACCGTATTTGCAAGTCATGGTGTAACACATTTATACAGAAATTCACATGCCATAGATTATTTGTCTTTGGCAAGGAGTTAAAATGGCTTCATCTATATATCCCCAAGATTGTGCATGTCACATTTGGATTATATCAGTTGCTGTCTTAAGTTTTGTCTTCTTTCTTTTTAGTCCATATTTGTATAAAATGTAACTAAGTGGAGAAATCAAGCTTGTTCAGACTTTTGTGTGAGAAATAATAACAGAAAGGTTTTACCTTCTTTTCTTTTTTTGCAGCAAAACTAACCAACTTACAAAGGAATCAGCAAAGATCAAGGCACACATCAAGTTGGTGTATGAGGTATGAACATTTTGTTGGTTTATATAGGCTAACTTCTCAAAGACTATGTAGGACACAGTGGGACTTGTAGCTGGTAGTTTCATAGGAACCATAGTGTCAAATAGTAGCAATATGGAGGTGACTCAACTCTTCAAAGACTGTGTAGGAGTCAATGTGACTAGTAGCTGGTAGTTTCATAGTAACCGTATTGTTAAGTAGTAGCAATGTGGAGGTGACTGCAGTCACTAACTTTTCAAAGACTGTGTAGGAGTCAATGTGACTTGTAGCTGGTAGTTTCATAGTAACCATAGTGTCAAGTAGTGAACTATGTTGGAATCTGAAACAGTACTCATTGGTTTCACAAGTCATGTTTTTATGTATTCTCAGATCAATGATGAAGTTTTGTGACCTGCCAATATTAATGAAACAAACTTACTAAAAATAAATCATTGTTCTTGTAGGTGCATTTTGCTTGCTGGGAAAAAAATTGTATTTACAACCTACAGTAGTTCTACCACAGATTTTTGAAATACTATAAAAAGGAAACTTGATTGGGGAAGGGGGGGGGGGGCACAGGAGGGCATCGATATTATTTAGGGACACATAAGTTTACCTCACCTATATGTCATTGATTCAGGAAAAACAGAAGTATTAAGTTTACAGTTTTAATAGTTGGAGTGATGATATCTAGAGTGAACCAGGGGTGCCAATGGTAGTACATCATACATGTCATCTTTTCTATTTTTGTGTCCTGTGTCTGTACAGGGATTGAGAGAACTGCAGGACTTACAAGGAGAGCAACCAAACGAATACAAAGAAATCTGGTGAATAGGCAAACATGGAAAAGTATGAAACCATTCATCTCAAAGTATGTCAAGCACTAAATCCACTGGGATTTGATTGTCATCCATTTAAGCTTGGTTGGTACAACGATGTTGTCGACCCAGGATTTCGATTGCAGTATCATGCAGACACATTGGCATTCTGCATTGTAAGCACTCCAGATATGTACGAAAATGCCTTCTTGCCTTTTGTGGAACAGCTGAAAAACAACCAAACAAAGATTGTTCGAGATCCCATAGACGAATGCAATCTCTCATGCATGAAGAAGGTTGGGGAACTCTTTCCCGAAGAGGAACTGGAATTTATCCAAGATTTTGAACTGCTGCCAAATAGAAGACCAAAATTACTGGTTCAAACTGCAGGCCATGTTTCAGGGGGTGCATACTACTACCGGAGGAAAGATTGTGCCATTGACCCATGGGAAAGTTCCAAAAAGGTATTTGGAGCCTCCCTACACCCAGATTTTGGAGGTTGGTTTGCATTTAGAGGGGCCATCATCTTCAAGGGTGTTCATGTACCAGATCTGGTGAGAAAAGAACCAGCAAAGTTGCTAGATACAGATGCTAAAGTTCAAGATTTCTTGGAAAAATTCAACTACCACTGGAAGGAAAACTCATTCCGAGATGTCATTCCTGTAAAAAAGAGATATTCAGAGGCTTGCAAGATGTATTTTGATACATTCCCAACTTCTGCCAGACTTCCATTGATAGGACTTGATCAAGCACAGTATCACAACCCCTGAAGACATTTGTAGGCTGTAAGCATCAAGCAGAAACATATATTATGTGATTCATGAAATAGGCTTTTACAGATTCAATTGTACCCAGACATTTTGTACTTCTAGGTCAGGTCAAGCTAGACAGCCACAAGTAAGAAGTTAGAACTTTAACCATGAATGTAACAGTTGGTGAGGTTCATGCTAAATTAACCTAGTGTTTTATTTCACTTTGCAAGTAACATTGGAGTCATAAAGTAGTTTATCATGAACACCTCTTTGTGCAAACTTGGTTAACCATTGCGGGTAGAGGGGAGGGAAGGTGGAGCTTCCGTGCCTTGTATATTATGTAATTGAGAATCACATTAGATTTCAATTGTTATACTGCTAAGTTCTTTACATTGTTTGTATTGCAATGGAAAGCAAAGCAAAGCTTCAACCAGGTGTGTACACTGTGTACAATGTTTATACTTTGCACTTTTTACGTCTCATTGTTTTTGCGCTTGAAATGATCTTATATATTTTTTGGCTGTTAAAGGTAATTGTTATTAGTTTAAACAAAAATTGGTGAATGAACAGTAATATGTACATGCAATATTTTAGTTCCTTTCATTTTCAGAGAGGAATTAAGTTTCATCTGGCAGCAAAAATGTAAAAGCTGTCAGCCAGTGGAAGATGAATATTCATTATGAAGTCATGGGCATATTGGTGCAGGGTATAAATTGGAAATACTACACAGAAATAAAAAGTGTAATGAAAGCTTCATGATTTGTTTTTCATTTTGGTTGTAAATTAATCATTTATATGTGGTGGTACAGTTAGCACATGCACATCCTCCCAGGATTAATGAGGGTTTTAGGAAGGCACTTTTTGCTGACATCTAGCCAGGTATATCTAATTTAATTTAATTCCGGTCACAATTTTTAATTACTATTAAATACGAATGACACGAGTCCTACCAGCTGAAACTTTGAAGTAAACTTTGAAGGATAATCAGTATGAACTCTGGGTCATTCTTCTATCTAAAGGATAAAAAAACGAAAGTTATTGTGGGTCTCATTAATATATGAAAATGGTTTAGAGGGCAAATAACTTTACAAACATTCATCCGATAACCTACTCACAGGATCATTGGCCAAACTAATATTTTAGCTCACACACAGTAACACCCTACAGTTGCCTACAATGTAACAAACAACTTCCCTTGTTTACACAACATTCATATGCATGTCCAAAGTTTTGCTTACACACAGCAACATATGTTGTTCATAGTGAGTAACAAACCAGTTACATAGCTCACACAACATCCACTTATCAAGTATAAGCTAACAAATCAGCTTTATATATATTACATTAATAGTACATTAATATTTATTAAGCCTATGCTAGTATGTAAATGTTGTGTGAGTTATGTAATTAGTTTGTTACATGTTATAAACTGTCTGTGTTACTACATATGAGCTTAGTAATTTATAAGAATATTGTATGAGCTATGCTAGAAGCACACTGCATATACTTGAAACACTAGTCAAGTGTTAAATTAACTCTGGAAGGTACATTAAAATGGGAAATAGCAAAATCTAAATCAAGAGGTCAGTGGACAGGTATTACTATAAACATCAAAAACTAACAGAGTATTACATCTATAATTGATTAGCATAATTATTTAGTATGGAATTAAGGGTACATATGTTTATCATGACTGCCATAAACCATCATAAAGGATACTTTTATTCAGTTTATAATGAAGAGAAGCCATTTAACATTGATATGACACCGATGCAAGAAATTAACACATTTGTTCGTCCTGATGTATTTTCTGAAGATGTTGTAAACATAACTAGCTACTTTAAGGTTATTCATACAATCCTGAAAATTTAACTTTGGTTCCAAAAATTTACAAGTCATAAACCTTTTATAAAATTTGTTTTAAAAAAAAAAGGAAAATTTTTCTCTGGCAATGTATGACTGATGCTGCATCCCATGACTGCTATAGCAACTGAACAACTTTCAAAATAATTCATACCAAGGAAGAGATTCCAATCAATGGTTACCTTGATTATCATACGTGTGACTGCTTTCAACAAACAGTTTTATCAATCACAATAACCCAAACAACTATATCATCAATGCTCTTATAATTACATTTATACAATTGATTGTGTTCAAAGTTTGTCATAGCATGAAAAATATATAACTGTCAACACCTTTAATCATAAATATAGCATATTCCATGGTTTGAAGGAATGGCAAACAGATAGCAAGTTTATTTCAGGTATCAGAAAGGCAGACATTAAAGATCATCGATATTGCTAAGAATTGCTGAAAGTTTTGAAAAGTATTTTCTTGGTGGTTCTGTATCTCCAAACTATTTTCAGATATCAAGTGTTAAATAAGACAATTCAAAATCCAAGTGAGGAAAATACTTTGAGTTTAGCCATGATTTGACTTTCAGCATATTTGGGGTCAATATTGATGACCTTTAATGCTGAAAAAAATGAGTATTCAATTTATTTCAACATTTGACATAAATACACATATTGCAATACCATGGTAACAAGATATACCCTAGCTGTGCAAGTGCATACCCATTTGAATAACAATCAGGGATTGTTATACCACAGGAAAAGTTAGTAATATAAAGGTGGTCATGGTAACAGCCTTGTATCTTTACTTATAAATCAAATGTTTTTTACCATAAATATATAGTTCTATAAACACATAGCTCTATTTCAAAGTATTACTGTGCACTTCCATATATTCTTCTTAGAGTCTGCCCTAACAGGGATGATCAGCAAGAAAGGTAAAAAAATATCTGTCATAAACTTCTTAATAACTTCTTAATACCCAAAGGAATCAAATCGCCGAAGTTGCAGGTGAGTCTACTGAATGCATTGTCATGTCACAGAGTGCTCATAACCAAAACCTACAAACTTGAAATAATGCTAAAACGGTAATTTGCATTACATAAAACACCGCCACCTCCAAAATGTTAAGCCAAGAAAAAGTTGTCCTTAATTAGCAGCATTTGGGAAGAACTGCACTGATTGCAAACAAACACTAATTACACTGTCACATCATCCAAAACTCCCATTTCTTAACATAAGCTGCAAATATTTTATAATCAAAGTTTTACTTATATAATCTCCTTTCATAACCTCTTGTAAAATATAGAAAGAAGAATAAATTGATAAATAGATTTTGAGTATTATTCAACATGGAAAGTGAAAGAATCAAATTGCTTAAACATAATTACTGTATTTGTAACTCAATCATTGACAAAACCAAAAGAAAAGAGTTAAAAAAAACTGCTTTGGTAGATTCAAAGAAGCTTCTATCTTGATCGTAACCTTAAATAACTTGATTAAAGTTAATTGCATCTCAGAAACTATGATAGAAATGCACAAAATAAAGGATAAAAAAATATTAATATATAATAATAAGCTAGTTATAATAAATTCTTCCATCAAATTTGCTCTAAACTCTGATATAAAGGCCTGTGAAAGTCCTGACGTCAGGTAAACAGCAAATAAGTTACAAAACTTAGAAGTTCCCATTCTTCAATGAAATAAAATCTTTTCATTAAAACCCCATCACTTGACCTATATATATTTTTTGCCATTCCTTTTCATTGCAGATTATCTGTGTTAATCTAATTGATTCATTTCATTGTGTTTGAAGGCTTATTAATGGCATTCAGGTCTTACTCATCAAACTCCTTAAAAGGCAAGGATCTTAATACAGGACATGAAAACAATATTAGTTTTGAATTTGAGAATTTCAAAGAAAATTCTTTGCTTGACAAATTGGAAATAAAATGGAAAAGGGAGCATTGATTAAGAAAATAAAAAGCTTGATCCCTTTCAATCTTTGAACATCTTGCTATGCTTAAAGCTTAATTTGAGAAAGATATTAATTGGGATAAAAACATATATAAATTACACATATACAACCTAATCATATACTCTGATGAAACTATATACCTTTTCAAATAAATTATTGAATATTGCTGTATAATGTTAACAGATTCTTAGATATAATTAATGTTCTGTTAATACTTGCACTACTCAATGTGGAAGAATTCCTTTGATAAAAACCAAGGAAATTTCAGTGTATTAAATCAATCAATCAAAAAATATATGGAATGTTGAATATTGAAATAATTTTCTACACAAATGTCCAAACATGTGGTATTAATTCTACTTGCCAACAATAGGTACCATTGTAAATTGAATCATGAAAAAAAAAATCCTCAAAGGATAGAAACGAAATAAGAAAAGAAAAGAAGAAAAAAAGTTCCATAAGGATAATAACATGCCACCTAAAACTTCAGATCACAATAACATTGGCTGAACTTTTGATATTTTGAAGAAAAAAATATAAACAATGTACAATTTTATTACTGAATTAAAATTTTTATGGGAAAGTAATGAAAGGGATAATCCCTTTGGGACAATGAGGAGTGGGATTTGAATCCTTTGCAGATCAATTTCTGCTTTGAATCAGTCATTGGCATCAAATTCAATCAAGTCTAAGTATGTACGGTTACTTGTCAACATGTCTTTTGCATTATTGATATGCCGTATATATGAAATTAATTATCTGAACTAACATTTCCATGACAGAATTAATAAATTGGCAGCATTTTTGGTTTGTTCTTGTAGAAATTTACTGACTAAATTTAATATGAGGACAAAACAGCTGATAAAATATCCTAGTGAAGATTGTTTACATTTCTTTTCTATGCTTTACACAATTCAAAATGTGATTGAATATTTCTTAGCTATAAAATTTCAATATATACTTATATATTCAACAAATACACATTTAATTATGACTGATGTATTAGTGCAAAACCAAATTAGGTTTAAATGTTATTTAAAAAATTACTATTAGAGAGAGAGAGCAATTCAAAAAGTGCTTCAAGATGTCATTTATACCAGATTAATTATTTCCAAGTATACCAACTCTGAAAATTAGTGAAAATGTTTAGTTAATGCCATTATAGAGCAATCCATCAGAAACATTGTGCTGAAGAAGATGATCACATTTACATATCATTCATTTCTCAACATAACTTTCTTGACAAATTGCAATTTAGCAACTACCTAGTTTGTAACTGTACAACTGTCCAATTGCAATGGATCATTAAAGACTGCTAACCTGAAAATAACATTAAATATTGATTGATGATATGTACAGTGCTACCAGATTGCAAATACTCCTCCCATGCACATTAAATAATGTATCTCCATGATTGCAGAAGAGACAAAATCATAAATTGCACACTATTATTAAAAAAAAAAGATTTTTGTTAAAACCAAAAATACTGCTTATGGGTTTTGCATTTGTGAAATCATACACACCTCTTTGTCGTTGAGAAGGATAACTCAAATCATGATCATAATCACATTACATTGCTGACCAATCAAACAAGACGACAAAGTCGAGATTTTCTGCCATGAATAATGCTCTTTCGTCTTTCCTCATTAGAGTCAGATCCACGATGAATGCTCAACTCCGTCAGATGTCCAACTTCAGTTGCAGCTAAGATGGTTTCGGAGTTGGTAGCCATCTTCACCACATTGCCATACACGTAAAGTGACTTATAAAGTGTCCCTTGTGCGATGGACCATACTTTTATAACCTGACAAGAAAAAAGAAACACACTGATTGTAGTCAAAGTTATTTCTGTTGTTGACATTTAACAGAAGGTTGCAAATTATCAAAAAGCTACAGTAAATGTCAGTTTAAGAAATGGAAAAAGTTTAACAATTAATGTTTAATAGAGAGTGTTGTTCATTAGTGGATTCACTCAAACAGAGAAACACAAGCAAGTATGCTCACAAGGCACCAGACTATCCTGAACTTTATTCATTTTATTTGTCACTGAAATCAGTGCTATGACTTGAGGGGTGTGGGGGGGAGGGGGAATGTGTGTAAAAGAGTAATGAATGAAACACAAATATAAATGATAGAAAGGTATAACAGTTTTTAAGATCTCATGGCAGCCACAAACAAAAATTGCCTGAGCCAGAGTATCCCTAGCTCACAGAAACAAATATTTACAATTTTACTTACCCTGTCGTTCGCCCCAGTGACTAAGAATTCACCGCTCTTGGTAAATACCATACTCCGTACATTTCCAACCTACAATATCAAAAGAGAATTTAAGAGCTCATTCATGTCTTGTATTGTCACTTATAAGGAATAAACTATTCAGAGCACATAGCAAGTAGTCAGTGAAGAACATTAGATTTATTTCCCTAGTAGGGATCAAACAGGAGGCAGGTTTTGAAATAAAACCACCTCCATAACGTGCTGTCATGTCTACAAAGACTTTACTGAATTAATGGCATGAACACTGCCATGGCAGCTTAATAGCCGATGTGCTATACCCTTCTATGTTAGGCCTAGGCTACTAGTTCTTTTCAACGACAGGGTACTCTAACTTTGAAGTTCTTAACCCCATGGTTCTCAACAAGAAAGGAATAATGTTTATAATTATATGTGTCCAAGGGAAATAAAATGTATAAAATGTCAAACATAGTTCCATCTGGTAATTGCTGAAAACAGATTGTCATCATAAAACATTACTTTAAACAATATATTCATCTAGTACATCATCTATATACACTAAAAATTTGATTTGATTGGAGGCTGGTAAATGACAAAATTCTGCAAAAGTTGTGTGCCAACATTATTTAATGAATATGTTATAATTAAACGAGAAAATAGTAACTGACAGGATCCTAAATATATGAATTGGTTTGAGAATAAGGTGCAGGAGAGAAACATAACATAGCGTCCAGTCTATTGTTATTCATTTGCAGTAAACTTGAACTGTAATGCCTGTGTTATCCAAATTTTGATCACAATTCTATTAAAAAGTACATGGAAACTCTGCATACCAGCAATTTCCAAATACTTCTAAGTGACTGTGCACTGATGATCTTCTGTTTATGAGAGAGAACTGATGAACACTTAAAATTAACCTCCTGAAGGAAAGTGCATATTTAGCGGAGGTGTAAAACTCATTAAATAGCACATCAGTTTGCCTGAAGGCATTCTTGTCACATCACACATATTAAGCACAAATCTACATTTTTACACTGGAGTGCACACTTTTCATATCCCGACAAAAACTGTCTGCATTTTTCAGATATGCTGACTGAAGCTGCAGTTCAATCAAAGCACTGCATTTCTATCTGGTGCCATATTAAACGTGTACCTAGAAGGAAAGGCTAGGTGTCTCTTTAAGTTTGAGAGGATGAAACTTACCTCATCTAGTGTCTGTAGGATGTGTCGCTTCTTGAGACTCCAGACGTGAACCTTTGGTGTTGAAGTCTTGGATGCTAGTAGTTCTTCATCATGACTCAGTACCAACAGTTCAACCACACCCATCATCTTCTGGTGAGCCTTGTTACCCTTCATAGGTATCTGATTGCCATTCCTGTCACAGAGTAATATGCCACTTTGATCTCCCGCCATTATCACCATATTTTGCTCTGTCAATGTAGCACATTTAATCTCACCCTCCTGGTTGATTTTGATGGCATGGTGACGGCCTGTCAGCAAATGCCATAGCTCAATAAAGTATGCGTCGGTATCAAGATGTTGTTTAAGTACCAGGAGATACTTATCGTCAGCTCTCACTTCAATGTGACATACCTTTCCTTTGCCACCCTGTAAGCAACAAACCTGTTCCCCTGTCTGGAGGTTGTATTGACAGACAACCCCCTCCCCGGCACTGTAGAAGAGATGCAAGTCATCGCTAGTAATGGTGAGGCACTGGACAAAGCATCTGGTCTTACAGACTTCATGCGTCTTCCCTGACGTAGAATCCCAAACATTGAGAATGTGAGTTTTAACTCCTTCCATGGACACTTCTGAAGTTAGACTGACTACATACTGACTGTCAGAAGTCAGTACCAATGGTCCTTCTTTGTAAAAGAATGTCTTATTCACAGTTGGATCCGTGCAAACCTTCTGCAGATCCCAAAGTTTGATGTATGGCAGATTGGTAGATGCAGAGATGACCATATGCTGGTTCTGTCCCACCAATGCGTAGGCTAGATGAGAAACATTGGCATTGAGTCCTTCTAGAGGGTGAAGGGCTTTAGGTGTCGGCTCCATCACATCTAACAGCCATACCATCATGATATCATTAATCTGTCCAGCAATCAGATATTTATCATCATGAGAAATGACTAAGGAGAGAATTTCAGTCCGATATCCTACAACAGAAAACATAAATTAACTCCATTGATAGACCTTAGGGAGGATGGTATTGGTTAAAATATGTTCTACTTAACACAGAATATCCTGTTAGTTGGTTGCATTCGTGTAGCACCAAATGCTTAGTTACTAAAGAGTTATACCTCAAGGAAGGTTAATAACTACAAACTATTTAAATGAGCAGAAAAACTTTCTACCACTGGATGGAATATGTCACTACTTATTGGAGTGAAATTGATTATTGGAATAGGCAATTTCGAGAACAGAACACAAGGTTGTTTTAAAAATACTGTCTTCTCAAGGTTTTGGACATCTGACCTCTGAAAGCTCAAATGATACACTCTTGGCAACAATTAAGATATTTGTATTGTTTGTTTGTCACATCAAATGGGATGTAATTAAGAATTATAAAACAGTGTTTATTTTCTACAGATATGTACTTCTATATACTATGCAGTTACATGAAGGAGACCTTTTCCATCTTGCTCTATCAAAGAATGTGTATGTATGCTGTAAAGTACCTTGATCAGCAAGAGTGGCTTTACCTACAACAACAGATTTTACAAGTAGATCAAAATGGTAAAGTGTCAGTGACTAAACTTGAAGCAATTTTTCTTTTGAGTGGTTTAATTACCAAAACACCAGTCTTTTACCTTTCATCAGTTTCATTAGTAAAACAACATATCAATTCCTTTTGCTCATTCCCATGCAGCAATGAGCTGAAGCCAGATAAAAATCTTCAGCTTCCTAAGCTTCATCATAGAGACCCAACTATAACTTGTTGTTTCAGTACTAAGACTGTGTAAAAGTAAGTAGGCCGGATGTTTTGGTCCTAGCAGGATCATTTTCAGAGGCAGGGAACGACAAGTAACGGAAACTACAAGGGACAGAATACAAGCACAGAATACAGACAGGTTAATGAGCAGGGTGAACACAAAAGAGATTGATATAAGAGGTCACAGAGGGGTCTCAGTCTTCATGTTGTTGACTGTGGATCTGTGACCATAGAACCGCTTTTTGAGGGTATGTTGGTGAAACCAAAACCATCCTCAAGAAGTGGTGATATGGTCAAAATTGAGTTTGTATAAAATAAAACAAAATCTGTTGTGTACCTTTGAGAATGTAAGTAGGTTCATCACCATCATCGTTAAGTTGGAAACAATAAATAAATGAGCCTACAGCCACCCATGCTTGGTTTCCATCTCTGTTCACACACAGAGCCTTGCAGATTCCAGTCGATCGTACATGGAAGACCTTCTTGATGCCATAAGAGTCCTTTTCAGTACTCTTGTCACTTTTTGCAAAGATCTGAAACAACAAAGCAAGAGAAATTGAAATAGATGAACAAAATAGCAAAGTATTGATGTGGTAGAAAAATGGCAAGTATGTGATCCGGCTGGCTGGCTGTGTAATATATCTAGTTTTTATTGGGTTTGTATTGACACTTTTATCTTTCCTAAATCAGTTTTTTCCAAACCCTTCTGTCATTTGCAGACTTGCAAGTTGTTTCAATCTTTATGCAATTATCAATATTTACCATGACTGCATGCACCCACAACTGCTCTCCTTGATCTTATATGACATTCACTACACACAATCTGCTGCCAACTCCAATAACTCATTGCCAACTGGCTTGAATAACTTTCCTTGTGATTCCCTTAACTATGAAATACCACAATGAAAGACCTTCAACTGAAACCTACCACGTATCCACTTTCAGTTGCATAGACAAGTCCTGCAAAGTTCTCTGAGGAGAAGAACTTCATAACCATTACTCTACCAATGTCCTCAGTTCCATCGGGTACTATATGAGCCAAAGAGGATCCATCCACAACAGACCACACCCAGGCTGACCCCCTCTGTGTCCCGGTAGCAATGACATCAGCAGTGGTAGATGCATCCACACAAGTAAGTACATCATTAGTTGTTTGTGTGGAATATAATAGACCTCCATTATCAATGTTGTACACCTGAGGTAAAAATGAGTCAATCAACCGTAAGTTTACAACAACTGCGCTATTTGAAGTAATTTACAAATCCTCTGATGCTTCTCTAAAATTGATTGACCTTTTTGATTTTCTGACATAATTCTTATACTTAAAATAAATTCTACTACTTACTCTTCACGTTCTCTTACGCTGCTAAATAATCTGCCATTGTTTTAAAGTCAGTACAATTTCAATTTGATTCCAATGTGTGAAGATTCAAACATATGTTCCATAACATATCAAAACAAACTGAATCATGAACTCTTAACATATATCAATGTGCGAAAACTAATATTATGACTAGGATATTTACAGAAAGTTTACTGAAAACGAAATACCCACCTGTAATAGATTTTTCAATGTTTGTTTTAATTAACTTCTCTTACTTATAAAGTGGGTTTTAGTTCTTGCTTGAACATCTCTTTACCAATGCCAAAGAGTCGCATCATTTTGATAATATCAAATATTTCATATGTTAACTAATACTCATGCAACTGTTGCAACAAACTGGTCAAAGCTTAAAACTGCATAGGAAGTGTGTGTCACGAGTATGCTTGACGCAAGTCTAACGACTATCGTGCAGCTGGATAAATTTACTGATGAATATTCATTTGTTGTCTGTTTTGCTCACGAAGTTCACATTAGTAACATTCGCCATTCTAGTTTGCTTTGTTTAATTCACTGATTGCTCCACGGGCATCAATTGAATTTGTGTAAGTCTTTGTTTATATTAATTTGCATAAAATGCAGGTAAAGGGTCGGTATGAATAGGCCGTGTAAGCAGGTCAGGGCGTGGTATTCGTATTCGGTACTTTACTTGGTGCAAGGGTGCTGGGTGCACCACAGCAGTTACTTGTTGCAGTTGGACACGATGTCCGTTGGGCGACGTTAGTCCGCAGTACTTCGCTATTTTACTATAGTATATGTAGGGGCAACTTTTGATGAATTCGTGGTAATATATATCTTGTCAGATATCTTAAAGGACGTACCGATACGTGTAAAAAAGCCGGAAACTGACCGAATTCCGTAAGTGTCTCCATTTTCTTATGTGTACTAAGTCAAACCTTACTTTGCAGTAGAGGGAACGCAATTAGTTAGTCGTATTCTTGTTTCTTATTTGAGTGTAGCGAGGCCGGAATATGTTAAAGATTGGAAAGCACGTAAAAAATATATTTATGAGAAGTTTGTTAGTATCGAATGTCTGTACAGGGAGGGCATATTGTAAATAGGTGATAAGTGTTAAGAAGGTGTAAAATATATGGGATCATACAGCGAGATCAATGCATGTTTGATATGTTTCCTATTGCCGATGTAACGTCATATTTGTGTGAAATATTTGTTTATGCAATACGTACATTTTACATTTTGTTTCAGGGTTTTTGCCCCTGGTTACGAGGATTGAATAAAGCTCAAAGTAAAGACACACGCCACCAGAGTATTTACGTTGTCCAGTCCGATTTGTTTTACCTTACCCGTGACAGTGGGTCTCAGTGATACTGACGTCAATGTACAAACTGCATAGGAAGTGGGTCTCTGTGGTACTGATGTCATAGTACAACATTCATATGATGTACGACTCAGTGATACTGATGTCAACATACAAATGCATAGGATATGGGTCTCTGTAGTACTAATGTCAAATTACAA
>KN887430.1:0-19688 GCA_000934455.1 Apostichopus parvimensis | reverse complement strand
CTCTCCACTGGCTCAACATCAGAAAACGGATCATCTTCAAGATGCTGCTCTATGTTTTCAAATCCCTGAACTGTCTGGCTCCTAGCTACATATCCGAACAGTTGACCCTCTACACCCCTGCTCGTGCATTAAGATCTGCCATTGACACATCCCGGCTCTCAGTTCCCCGTTGCAACACAGTCAGAGGTGAACGCCACTTCCGAGTTTTCGCTCCCAGAGAATGGAATAAACTACCCAGCCACGTCAGGACCTCTCCCTCAACCAACAGTTTTAAGAAAGCTCTAAAAACGGTTCTGTTTTAATTTCATTATGTATCTCTTTGTACACGCTATGGTACGCACTCTGTGCGTGAATAGCGTTCTAAATGCTGTTATTATTATTATTATTATGTATGAGTCAAGTCATTTCTAGCAAGCTTAAGGCATCCTGCAGTGTCATGGACTCAAATAACTGTATTACTTTAATATTCAAATCCTCACAAACTTTATCAACCAGAGAAGTAAAGATATGCGCACACTGCACCGACCCGATGCAACTGTGACAAAAACTTAGTCAGGTTGCAGCCAGGTCCATCCAGTTTGTGGGAAATTTTGCTACTGACCAGACCAAGATCTGACAGTCGGTCCTCGCCATGACCAAATCGGGCAGATCAAACATGTTTGACATTCGTTGTGTCGTCAGGGGCTGTTTCCTCGCAGTTGAGTTGGGTTGTGACAGTATGTGGCTGTCAATGACCCGACTCCGATTCTAATGGATAGCCAATGAGGAAGCGTTGTGAAATCAGGTTGTAGAAAGTCAAAATGCCAGCCCCCATGTGGACTGATGAGCAGGCAATTACAGAGGAAGTTCAGGATTAAACCAGACATTTATATGTGCTAGACAAAGTCTATTCCAAACTAATTACCCACATAATATTGTACTTTACCAAAATGACTTTCAAATATACAAAGTGAAACCGTGGTCACCGCCAATTTGAAGAGCAGCTTTTTTCTTATTGTATGACGTATATTCCCCAGAAACAGCTGTTTGTTGTCAGAAGGAACATATGAATGATACCAGTCACTATACCTTTGCAGTTAACTGAAACAGTAATGTATGCATGCAATTAACTGTGACATACTGTAACATTAGGCCAATAAGTATAAGGCTATTTAGAATTTTGCCGCCATACTATATCTAACTGACTGACTGACAGCAAAATATGCCGTAATGCCCTTTTAATTTGCTGTCGGCATTTTCAAAGTACCCACTTGAGCAAGAAAGTATATAAAACTTACTTTGTACTAAAATCTCCACAATAGTGATATGAGAACACTGATTGCAAAGGCATTATAAACAATTGCGGGCTCTGATATCGTAAATGATTTGATTGGTACTACTACTGCTACTAGTTGTAGCTCATATTAGGTTTTATCGAACACTACACAGTATTTCAATGGAGAGATGCAATTGGCTTTAATGCATGCGAGAGATTTTACACACTAAAATGCATAACACAAACTAAACAATGTATTGCCTCAAATTTAAATGGTACTGAATTCCTTATTATTTTACCTGTGATACAATGTCATGACAGTTCTTCCATTTGCCTGTCTTTCTGCCATATACTCTTGCAGTTCAAATCTTAGTCTTGCCCAGATTAGAGGGGGTAATGCAACTTCTTTAGGGTCAGGAGGTGGCCAATATTGGTATAATTCATCCAGTACCTCATCATCTAGAGATAAGATATGCTGAAGTTCATCTTGGGTCACACCATTCCTAGAAAGGTATTTCAAGAAACAGTTTTGTGTCAGAGAAAGAGGAATTTCATTATTGGTAAGTGATGTCCTTGTAGAGTAGAGATTCTAATGTTACTCAGTATGTCCTGTGCATTTGCAAAGATTACTAAAATGAAGACACTGCATGGTTACAAACATCATAGAAGTACATGAAACTACTTGCATTTGATAAGGGTGTTTGTAAATGTAACACTTGTTAAGCAACAGTTTATCACACACCACACCCACACCACACCCACTGGCCACCACTCATAGCTTTTCCTTAATTATGCTACTGTTAACCATATGGTTAAATGAACTAACCTTGCAGCAGTAACATATCCCAAGGCATGAGAAACCAGCTTTTCACCAAACTGTCTCTCTAATCTCTCAAAGAGTAAACCGATGGCTTCTCTAACAGTAGAGGCAAGTTCTTCTTCACTTACTTCATCATAAGAATTCCACCTTCTTGCTTGCTCAAACAGTAATTTCAAGAAAAGTGGCTGTGGGCATTTACTGAAAACTAATAAGAGGTAAAAAGTTGATTGAGAAATCAGAGTAATTTAGTATCTTTCATAAATGGTTGCTGAATTAACTAGGCCAAAGAACTTTTAAAATACTGACTATGCATCCAGCTGAAGTATGAATCAAATGACCTCAACTGACCTTTCTTAATGACTTCATTCTGGTCATTGGAAACTTTTCGTTTGATGGACTTCATCCAGTGATCCAAGATGTCTGCTCCTGTCCCTTCTGAGAGTGGTTGAATTGGAATGAAGCAGTTACTATCGACAATAATTTCCTTCAATCTATCCAGAATCTCAAACATGTCAGGCAGGGTAGATAAGATGATCTGAACACCCTTGGGGCATTTTCTTGGAAGCCATTTGCACTTGTAAGCTCTGTGAGAATCTTCTAACTGATCCAGGGAATCCAAAATAAGTAACAAAGGAATCTGCGAGGAGTGTGTCGAGACAGATTTCAACAGAGTAGGTAAATAAAGAATTAAATTGTTGAAGTTATCCAAAGTATTGAAAGCTGGTAGAGGCAGGTCATAGAGCTTGCAGACCTGTTTGACAACACTTTGTAAGACATGGAGGATGGAAGAACTCTGGGAGGAGGTACCAAGGAATCGAAGAACAACATTCATATCCGTGTCATGGGTATGTTTGGCTTGCTTGGCTACCATAGCAACCATGGAAGTCTTGCCACTACCTGACGCACCATGCAGTACTAGTGGTTTACTCTCCTCAGAGATCACTATCCGCAGGAATATCTCCTGCAGGGTCTCGTCACAACCACGAAAAGTGTTGCATTTAAAGGCACAAAAGTTAGCGTGATGGATAACTTCTGACAATAGGGGATCATTGGCAAGATCTAAGTTTTCGCTCTGTTTCTTAGCTCGTCCAACCTGAGCTTTAACCCAGGTCAAGAAGTGTGCATTGATGTCTTGTAAGTACTTCTGATGTACTTTGCTTTCTAGGTCGATACCATTTGGGGTCCAATTCAGTTGATGGCGTTGGATGTTACTGTTACTTAAAACTGTTGGAACAAATTCCAACTTAAACTGGTCCAAGAGATCTTTTGCTTCTTTATCTGCTTTTCCTTCCTTAATGTCGCAGAAGCTATAAAGGAATAAATGATAATAAATGAAGGTATTAGTTGATGCAATGATATCATTTATATTTAATTGATGATAACTACATAAACGCAAGAAACGTTGTAGTGCACTGCATCAGTGACATACAACAGATATTTAACATCTGTAGGAAGTATTACTTTTCCAAACATTTATCAAAAATTACCCTTAGTGTACAGCACTTTGTATAAGATGTATCTTTCAGCAATAACTAAAGCCTAACTACCATATAAGACTCTGTGCTGGTTATGTTATTGCCAGCCATTTCACAGTTTTAGCAGAGAAGAAAGACTTGGGACATTCATAGCATTTATCTAATTTCTTCCACATTATTCAACCAAATATAAACAATAATGTTATGCATGCCGTCATTATTTACAGTTTTGCATTGTAAGGTCTAATGCAGCTCCATATTATGGCTTAAAGAAAACTATCAAAGGAATATATCTAACCAAAAGAGGCAGTAATAAATGAAGGTAGCAATGAGGTGATCAAACACATTTATGGCATCATATGTAAATCTGCATCTATGTACCATTAAGGTAATACAAAATAACACCTGCATATCATGGACATTCTACCTTGTTTTGAATTACTTGAAACGTAAAACAACATGACTAACTTTGCCTTCCATCTCTGTTATCGTTAATGTAATATATTAACTATTCAAATCCCTTAATACAAAGCTTGCATAGAGTAAACAACCATATAAACTGTGCTTTGCAATCACAAAAGGACATAGCGAAGCAGCTCACCGCTTTGCCAAAGTGTCATCTAAGTTTTCATATAAGTCTGCAATCTCACGGATAAACCCAAGGCAGTGGTTATTTGGGCTGTCAACATCAAGCGCAACTCTGATTTCCTGCTCTGTGACTGAAAGAAGAATATATAATGGGAAGATTTTTCAGAAACAAGAAAATACAGGTTAAAGCAATAAAAAAGTGCCTTTACTTGTTGTGATTTTGAAAATCTTGCCACATAGTAGTGTGGCTGGCTCAGGTACTGCGGGCTACAATTGTGTAAATTTCCTTTCATGTATATTTCTATTTCTTCATTCTATTTTATGTTTATTGTTTGTTGGTGGAGGGTCATCATTTAGCCGGATAATATATAGCTAGACAGGCCGCTAGCTAAATGCTTGGCTATTATGATCTTTGTAATAACACTTGCTGTTTCAATATCAGCAAGTATTGTTGACAATTTTTGGTCGTTAGATCAGAGCCTATGTCCTCTGGATTTGATGATAAAGGTTATGGTTGTCATTTTTATTCTCATAGAAATTAAAAAAATTCTTGCAAGAAATATTGTGAAATCATAAAAAATACTGAGACAGCTGAACTCTCGTATTTTTGTTTTACTTTTATAGATTTGTTACATTTAGATAAAACAAATTCATTTTAAATCAGACCCAAAATTAACCAGTACAGGTTTGTAGTTGTACCTCAGGTCAAGCTACAAAGTGTACGATATTTTCATATGCATACCGCACCTTGATAGGGTTACATAGCAACCATCCTAAATATTGACAAAACAAAACAAGATTGATTATTGCCTTTAGATGATGTTTACAATTCAAGCCAGCAAGGTAAACAATTAAACAACAAATACCTACAGTATAAACACAAATCGACTGACAAGATATCAATGGGCATGGCTGAAGAACCCTGTAGATTTCTAATGTTTCATAGCCTCCACACTCTTTTAGTTCCAAATAATTGCAATTTTTGGATGTTGGGTGTTTTTTTTGGGGGGGCGAGGAGGGTTGGTGTTTGACCTAAATAAAACTTACACAATTATAAACAAACTTTGTAACATGAATATTGAACATTGTTTGGAACCCAATTAATAAGACCAAAATCTGTAAAACTTATAATTTATGTTTTATGACATGTACTTCAAAATTCCAGCAACTGTGTTTCTCTGACAATGATAAAAACAGTAAATATATTGAAATTCCTTTACGGAACTTGAATGAACATCTTTTACAAAATCCAAACTAAACACTTAAATTTCAAGACACCACTTTAACATCAACACCTTTTCAACAATTACAGTTAACAACAGATTGCAACACACAATTTACATAAGGTATGGAATATCTTTCAGTAACACCCCTACCCCACCCTCCCCTTCTTTCTCAATAATTCACAACATGCCAGGCATCCTTGAGTTCATCTGTACTGATCTACCATTTGCACTGTCTATTCTAACACTGAAACATTAAAATTAACATTGCAACATAATGACACATATAACAGCAATATTCAAATCATAAGTAGATACAAACCCTCTCCCCCAGACGATTTCCCCCTCCCCTCTGCCATGGTGTTTGAATGGTACTTTATCAGTAACCGTGTGCATCAAAGCTTCAAATCTTTGCAACAAGATACGGAAGCAATATTTTTCATTGACTTTTGTAAAGTTGTGCTACTTTAATTTCATATGCCACATGAGTAGCCAAGATTCATTGCAAGTCATGAAGAAATGTCCACAATTTGTATAATTCTGAAGTTTTTTCTGGCATATGATTAGAATTAGGTGCCACTTCCATCACTAAATAAAATTCATCTGTCAAAAAGGATTAGGGGAATGTCTTAGCATAGTCAACTGCCATTTTGAGTAAAATTTGTATACTTGGCCAGGAGGTACTTGGTCAAATTGAAATGGTAACTTGTTAGGAAATCTTTGTCTTCTTCCATTAACCATTCGGCATTTTGTACTCAGGGCAGCTTTTCATCCAACTGGCATGTCAGTTTCTAGCATAAAATGGTATACCAATAAACAAATAAGCTTTTTCTTATTTTTACTCAAAGGTCATATTTATAGGAAGTCTGGGCAAATATTTGTGTTCTGTTTGTCTTGTCCTAGTCCTATTAATTTGTAGAGCATATACTAGAATATGCTTTGAAACTATACTGTACTGTAGTGTAAGTTTGTTTTTTTCATCAGCCAAGCCCAGCCCATCAGTTCCTATGTGTGTAGCATACAGATTACAGTCCCACAACAGACCAGCTGTCAGCAATCCAAATAGGCTGCATGTCTTACATTGTGACTGAGCAACACTATCACTACCACTATGTCTGATCTTGATATTTAATAAGGATCTATCAAACGAGTGTAGTCTATTTGGTACAGTTTGTCCCTTTGTTATGATGCTCCAAGTTACCTGCATTTAACTTCAAAGAAGAAGCAATGGAAATTTGGGATTGTTCAAATACTAACTACTGTACACACACACTGCAGACTGAGGATTTCAAGTAGCTGAATACATTGGAAGGTATATACACAAACATGCAGAGAAAACAAAACAACAATGAATACATGCAATTAATATGATGCAATATGGTTTTAAGCATTCCATATTTGAATATAAATACATACCAATAAAATAATCAAAGCAAGCTAAAGTAGATCTGTAGTTGAATAAATGACACAATGAATAAAATTAAAGAATAAAGCTTCTGTAAACTACATCATTGCATTAAAAACAATAGATCCTCTCTTTTTTTACAAACCAACTCTTGATTAACTATCTTGCAAATTCCTCAAAACAATATGTTGCTCATTAAAACACTTCAAGACTGTGTGTTACACAATTAATTTCACTAAAACTGCATTTTGCATTGAATTTGTAACAATCACAGCGTATAATGTATACCAATTTTAAAATAATAATAAAAAATAATAATAACCAATATTGTGACCATAGAAAAACTAAGAATAGTAATCAACTTTAACAAGACTGCAAATGGAACCATGTACCATTTCATTTACTTTGTGGAATTATTGGATGAATTGTTTAAAAGCTTGCTTACCAGAATAAGTTGTTTTTCAACCTAAAGGCCTCCTAAAGGCCTCCTAGATTAATGATAATCCAATCATTGTGAGGTTCAGAATTACTCAATTTCTTGAGAAATTTCAGTTCACGTCCAAAGCAGACAATGTATCCACATCTCCCTCCCCCTCCTCCACCTCCTATCCCCATACACCTTCCTAACTTTGAAAATGGTAATTGATCTATGTCCATTGACAGATTTGCTTCAGATATGAAACTTACCTGATGTGAAGTATTTTTGCCACTCTTTAAATGGCATCTTTCCTGCCTTGAAGAGTTTATCAGCTTCCTGTCTTAATATCTCCTCCAATTGAGTAGAGATATAGCGCCATTCCTGGTCTTCAATGCCACCTATCGGTTGCAGTACACGAGCTGGTGGAACCAAGTTGTTGTCTTCCTTGTACCATTGCTCTAGTAGCTGATGATGTTTTAAATCTTCAATGCTTCCCAGGATATCCTCAAACTCATCTGAAGGAATGCTTGCTGGAAGAGGTCGATATCCATATCTTTGACCAAGCAGAAACTATAATGGAATCAAAATAATTGATCAGTACTCTACACAGATGGGACAATTTCTAAGAAAAGCTGTAGATATCATCACTTGCCTTGTAAAACTTCATAAACATCATTTGCTACAAGACTTCTCTATATATAACCATATGTTAATAGAGAAAAGACTGATAAGCAGAAGCCTATTCCCTGGGAATGGCTGAGTTTTAACAGGGCTCATTTTTAAGAAAGTTTTAAGGTTGTCCTTCCGACAACATTGCCTTCATGTTTGGTTGTCGAAAAGATTTGTTGGTTAATTTTCCAATGAAAGCACTAAAAAATACTACTGGAGTTGCTAGACCTGGTGTGAGAGCCGTACATAAGTAATACTACAATGTATTGATTTAGCCTTTTAGGTGAGTACCTTAAAGTTATGCTACGCAGGCCTAGTCTATGAGCCTGATCGAGGCTTAAGTCTTACTCTTGGTTACTAGTCTTACAGAGATCAGTACTATTTTAGAATCAGTGACCAGAAGTATAGAGGTGCTTATTGACCCTAACCTTGTTACCCTAACCTTGTCACTGTCACATGTAAACAATGTATGAGGTGTAGTTTGATTATAAATCTGAGCCCGGCGATCGACTTTGCGAAAAACTTGGACAGAACTGTAGTGTAGAGTTATAGACATTTTATGTGGTGTATGACACTGTTCATGATTAATCTTGTTGGGTTGCCGGAATTCTCTGGTACTGAAAAATGATGTCTATAATAGTTTGCGATCATTTCCAGAGACAGAAGGTAAGCCCAGGGTATACAGCATGTGCATTCAAGTTGCAGCAACATAAACCAGCATGCCATATGCACAGTATAGTACTGCATACACCTTGTACTCAAGCTAGCTTGTCATACTGGCGTGCGGCCGTGAGGTAGAAAGATAGCGTTGTCAAGGCCACCAGGGTCTGTAGTATCCGATACTGTACGTAACCATTAGTGCATATGTACAGTATTCAAATTCTGTCTTTACTAATAACGTGCTAACTGCAAGTTAGCGATGCGAAGTGGTGTGCATACAGCTAAAGTGTAGGATTTTCCCCTCATTACGGAACGTACCAAAATGTGATTTATTTCTTATGTTGTTTCAAATATGAATGTAGGGTGATACCAACAAGAGACTATCACTTTCTGGGGCAGATTTTGATTTTAAAGAAGGGATTTCCAAGATTTGTGCAAAGTGTTGAGCACTTATAGCAAATAAGCTAGTCGTCGGTCAAACAACCTAAGCAGGGTTTTAGGTTGTCCAGCGTGATTTGTGGTCGTCACGGACGATTGTTTCATTTGAGCCCTGGTTTTAAGAATATTTCTGAATGTCTGAAGAGCAACTAAGAAAATTCTTTCAGGATTAATCCAACAGAACATTGGTTTTTTTTAATGATTATGTAACGTCTAATGGAAAGTATGACAGTGCTCTTTAGCATGATAGAATTTTCTCTCAGATAGTATTTTTTGTCCAACAGGAAATTCTGTCATCTGAGGTGAGGGACAAACCGTTAAAAAATCAGTCCTCTTCAAGGTTCTCGTGGGCTGTTAGTTAACTTACCACAAAATTAGGACCCATAGAAAGCTCTTGGCATTTGGCAATCTCTTGAAGACACAATATGGTGGTCATGTGATCGTCAGTAGCCTCATCTCGTACTCCCCATCTCATATCGACTAGCTGGAACTCCAGCCCTTGAATCAGGCACCACTGCTGCAGACGGGGTTCTAACTCATCTACAATGACATTTCTCTCGGCAGTCATATCTTGATAGAAGTTTATAAATAAAGAAAATTGTTTAAAAAACATCAGCAACTTTTTCAAAAGTCATTATCATCAATTTAACTCCTTTCACTTTCATTTTTTTACCCGTTGGTAACTGTAGAAGAATTATTGATTACATATTGAACACGTTTTCATGTACACTCCTTCTTCAAGATCTATCAGTGTTTTCCCAGATCGTCTTAAAGCAGTCAAAGTTCTAACATTCTTAAAGAGGTTCAAATAATATGTTGCATTTATCCTGTAATTCCATCTCAAGTTGACTGTCAAACTTTTGGAAGGGGTAGAATTGAATAATTTACATAAACTATACTATAAACTATATACAACATTTACTAGCATAATCTGTTTTAGATTCAGAACTGGTCATTCCACAGAAGTTTCTCTTAGCCAAATGCATCTATAGGCATTTGTGTTTCCTTACTATTAATAGGTTTTGATACTATCCTCATATTCAGCTGTTCCATAATTTCCCCACTATGTCATCCACCAAGGAAAAGCACAGGTTTCAAGTTACTTGACAAATTGACAGAAATTAATCTCTTCAAACCATGTTCTTATTAAGTGTGGGATACTACCAGGGACAACTCCCTGATACTACAAGCTGGTTCCCTCTTAAAATCACTTTCTATGCACCACTTTTAATGCCATTTAATGTTTCTGGTTAGAGTTTTTTACTGATGTTCTTGGTGATGATAACACAAGAATATTTGATGACCATTTGATGTGTAGTGTATTTTGTTTCTTTTACATTTAAAGCCTCACTACCTGTTTGCTGCTGAATTTCAGAAAACAAATTTCCGAAGTAGATTCAATGTTTCTTATTCTAAAATGCACTCTGACCAGGTGGGTTTAATGGAGAAAAGTTGTTGCAATCGATAGAAAGAAATTTATTTTCTGTTGCCCTTATGGTGTTAACAATTTACCCTAAAATAACTGCGACGGCCCATGTCAGTATGTTCATTACACAAATGTAAACAAAATAGTCTACACGTGCAGCCAGATCAAGATTTTAACGCAGTCCTTTACTACTCTTTACTACTCGTCCACGTTTTACAATTCCATGGAGGTAACGTCTGAAAACACCTGTTCATTCATTGCAATGGAAGGAAATGACACAATTTTGCAAGCTACATCGGTAAGAATGGTGTATTCTGAGGGACAAGTTAGACTGTAATTTAGGTTGGTATAAATAGCATTAAACAGAAGGTTGTGATAATGAATAATAATAAATTTAGAATTTTGCCCCACTGATTAAGGAAGGGGCCTGATTCCTGCCGCCTGAACCTTTATGGATGGCCCTGAGGGAAAGGAATTATGTTATCGTAGATGCTTGCTGCCCTGGGGTCATTGAAGTCCTATTAGGGGGATTTGAGAGTCCTCCCCCAGAAAAATAAATAGAAAGTTAGACCGTGCATTCTGAGGCATATTAGGACCATATATCAGGTCTACATTAGTAGCCCTATATGCAAGATTTGGCTTAGTGAATGAAGTGACTAGTGGTCAAAACATTATCTAATTCACAGGAGCTGAAGTTTATATTCACATGCTTGACCAGTTTTCAATGTGCAATGGCTGTGCTCATAAAATGAAACTCCTCTTCCTCAAATACTGTTTTATCCTCATCCCTTTAAGCTAACTGAACTGAACAAGGATGTTGATTAAAACAACTTTATACCTTTGCCATCAAAATAACAAAATTTGCCTTGGCAGCAAAATTTTGAGCATAGACCTACTAATGGGTGGGTGTCTTAATTTTTGGTTTGGTCAATTAAATCTTGTTTTGTTAAACCTTGTTATTTCAGTGTTAGTCATTAAATTACAAAACTGAATAATTCACAGGAGCTTCATGAATTTTATATCCACATGCTTGACCAGTTTTCAATGTGCAATGGCTGTGCTCATAAAATGAAACTCCTCTTCCTCAAATACTGTTTTATCCTCATCCCTTTAAGCTAACTGAACTGAACAAAGATGATGATTAAAACCACTTTTATACCTTTGCCATCAAAATAACCTCTCAGTTTAGTTTACTTATATAATTTTCAATAACTTTAGTTTCACAATGTAAAGATCAATTCCAAAAGCAAATTTACGTTTTAAATTTCATTGCAATCCACTCAAGAGAGTCAATAAAGGTAATTGCTGTGTGTATTTTACTAAGACTGAATGGGAATATTTGCCTAACCGCTCCACTGTTACCAAGGACATTTTCAAAATTGATTTCCAGAATCTAATAACTTTGTTCTTAAATTGCCACTCTGTACTCCTGTGATGTTGAGGATAATCCATTTAAGAATTATTAGTCCAATGGCTTTGAGATCCTGAATATTTTTATCACACCAATTTCACCATATATATTTTTTAAAAGCAAATATGTTTACTATATTGTTAGTGCCTCAGTCAACACTCAGAGCCAGCATTCATCTTTAGTATGTTCTGTTACACCATCTTCTGGTACTCTACTTGACTCTTTACCTCAGGTTGTTTCTGAGGACTTTTTAAGGAAAATTATTTTGAATTCATCATCCATGTCATGTTTACTTGATCCATTGCCAACATGATTTGCTAAGGGTTGCCTGACTGTGCTTTCTTCAATTACACACATTATTTAATCTTTCTATGGCAACAGGAACTGTCCCAGACTCTTTTAAAGTTGCCCATGTGACTCCTGTGTTAAAGAAAAACGACTTAGAAAGAAACTGCTTACGTAATTATCATCCTATTTCCAACCTGGGATTGGTATCTAAAATTATAGAAAAGGTTGTTTTATCACACTTAATTGACTACCTCATTCAGGGAGATCTACTCGAACCATATCAATCGGCTTATAAGTCTGGCCATAGCACTGAGACGGCCCTTAAAGCAGTCCACAAATTTATTACATTGGAGCTTGATAACAACGGACACTCCGACAGGTTCTTTTGGTTCTATTGGATCTTTAATCGCATACTGTCGATCATAGCATTTTATTGACTAAACTTCATTCAAAGTACAGGATAATGGGATTTGCCTTTCATGATTCCAGTCTTATCTCTTTGATAGTCACCAACATGTGAAAATTGGAAATGTTATATCCCTGTCTCGTAAACTTGATTGTGGTGTACCACAAGGCTTAGTACTTGGACCTTTTTCCTTGTATCTCACTGAACTAAGTGATATTATACGTGATCACGGAATTGAGTTTCATCATTATGCTAAAGATACCCAGCTATATAAATATGTGTGTGAAAAACTTTTACATTATCAAAGAATGTTCTAATTAAGGAATATGACTTTTTGATGAGAATCTACTTATAAAACTACCAATACCAGTTATTTTGAATTGGACAACTCTGGATGTAACAAGCACTACTAATTTTAAAGCCAGAAACCCTTTCAGTTCTTATCAATATTAAGAGACTGATGACAAAAATGATTATATGACAACTATACATGGCTTAGAATACCAAAAGTAGCAATGTTTGACTTGTGGTCATGTGCAAGAATCTGCACTGGCTCTGACCCCTAGCTTGGATTAAATATTACACTATGAGCATGCACCCCAGCTATAAAATATGCTTTCCAGAAGATATTTAATAAAGCTTTTTTTACTCTTGCTTAATTGTGTCACAAAATATTAGTTCTAAAAGTTTGCATTTCTGTTGTTTAATATTCCTTTAATTGGAATCCATACTAGTTCAAAATCAGGATTAATATCATCGTTAGAGGCTAACTGACCTATCTTTAGAAGAATAACAAACCATTTCAAGGTCATCTATACAAACCATCAAGTCCAATTAAACTATGAATCAATAAGATGACGCCGTTGTCAATTAATTGTTTGTAATCAATTGTCCTAATTATTCCCATCCCTAGTGAGTTCCCACCATACATCTGTGTCATAGGAAACAACAATTTAGTACTTTATTGAAGCTATAGGAGTCATAGTAATTTTGAAGTGACTATTAATTATTTTAATTACATTTTTCCTTTAACTCTTTGTTACTTGCATTGTTTCTAGGTATAACAGCAAATGATATAATTCATATTGATTGCAAGCTCTTTTAACAAGGTGTTATTTGCTTGATCCTACATTTTAGTGACAGATGAAGACATCAGTAAGAGAGACATCAGTAAGAGAGCAATTGAGTTAATATCAGTGAACTGATGCTAAAGACATGAATAAGTATACTGCTCACAAAAAAAAAGTAACTTACCTCCAAAGGTGGAACTCAAGAAAATCCGCACAACTTTGGAAGGCAGCTTTGGTATATTCTGAAGATCCCCAGATAACAATCTTTTCACATGTTGCTCTTCCATTTTTACTTGATGGCTACTTGATTTATTATGACTAAATAAACATCTCAAGATCTGTGAAGTGCTACAAAGGAGTGCTGTAATAAATACAAGGAAAGAAAAAGAAAAAACAAGTTATATGCAACATTTAAATATTAATGGAACTATCAAGGAATAAACGATGCTAAAGGGAGAAAAAAAAGATACATTTGTGCATGTCTTCTTATTAGTTGACAGCTGTCCCAATGCTGTAGTCAGCCAAACAAAATTCAATAACTTTATAAATTATTAAAGGACAGATCTTGTTTGCATAAAGTAGCACATGTAGATCTTTGTGGTTCAGGATTCTGGGAGTTAAGTTTACTTTATTAGCAAAAAGGCCGGATCAGGAGGAACAATCAAGTGCCCATCAAGGACCCTATATGGGAGGGAAAAAAAAAATCAGACAACTTGCATTTATCGATATTAAAAAGCAATAAGGAAAAAACCTTATCCAAATACATTTGAAATTTCCCAGAATCAGTTTAAGAAGAGACCTCAGAATACAGTTTGGTGTCATCAGCAACGTTCTTGGCTGTAGACAAAATATCTCCATCAATGTCGTCTATATAGGCAACAAACAACAAGGGACCCAAAACAGACCCTTGTGAAACCCCACCAGTAGCGTCCTGCCAAGAAGAAGCACAGCCTTTAATTACCACCCTGTTTCCTATTACCGAGCCAATTATCGATCCAAGA
This sequence comes from Apostichopus parvimensis, assembly GCA_000934455.1. Taxonomy (NCBI): domain Eukaryota; kingdom Metazoa; phylum Echinodermata; class Holothuroidea; order Aspidochirotida; family Stichopodidae; genus Apostichopus; species Apostichopus parvimensis. The sequence goes on along the minus strand of KN887430.1, from coordinate 5,135 downwards.
CAGTAAATCCCATTGACACCCTTACTCTTCAGCCTAAGTAAAAGATGTTGGTGGGGACCTTTATCAAAGGCCTACTGGAAATCCAGGAACGCACCATCTACATACTTCTGCCTATTTAGAGGGCTTGTTACATTTTCCATAAACTCAAGAATATTAGTGAGACAAGACCTTTTTTGACAAAAGCCATGTAGAGACTCTCTGATCAAAGACTGACTGCTGAAGTGACTGACTATAAGACTTTTTAACAATAGACTCCCTGACCTTACAAACAACACTACTGAGACTAACAGGCCTGTAATAACAGGACTTATCACCCTCCTTGAAAATTGGGGTAATATTAGCACATCTCCAGTCCTGAGGAACAATACCTTCAATCATAAATTTACTAAAAACCAATGAAAGTAGAATGCAGCAATGGTGTGCAATAGTCTTCAACAAATATAGATAGATTGCATCAGGCCCAGTCCCTTGAGAAACATAATTTAGACAAAGCAGCTCCTTTAAAGGCATTGAAGACTCGCGCACAAAGAAACGTCTGATGCCGGTAATCTGACCTAGTTTCGTATGAGGTGTAACAGAAGTGTAAGACACCACCTTAGATCCCAGAAATACACACACAACTTGCTACCGCCGGTAATTAGCCACTAGTGTACAGTCAATACATGCAGCTACGGTCAATACCCACAACACAGTATACATAGCAGGGATGGACATCTCAAGTCTAGATAAAAGATAACAAAGTATCATTTTCATTACTGTCTGCATCTTATAGCGACAAGAAAATAACTTCACTTGCACGCAACGGAAAGTTAACTTTTTCAGAGGGCGGCACACGGTTTGGGGTGAGCCCCAACTTTTAAAGGGTGTGAAGACTCGCGCAAATAGAAACGTCTAATGCCTGTAATCTGACCTAGTTTTGAATGAGGTGTAACAGAAGTGTTAGACACCACCATCGATCCCAGAAAATACGCACAAAGCTTGCTACCTTCGGTAATTAGACACTAGTGTACAGTCAGTACATACAGCTGCGGTCAATACCCACAGCACAGTATACAAACGATACAGTGATGGACATCTCAGATAACAAGGTATCACGTTTCATTACTGTCTGCATTTCTTAGCGACACGAACAAAACGTCACTTGCAAGCAACAGAAAGTTAACTTTTTCAAAGGGGTGCACACAGTTTGGGGCGAGTCTTCAATGCCTTTAAGACAAGCTCATCTGAAAATAGGACCATATCCACTTTAGGACCATTACTTCCCCACTGACAATCTGGAGTATTACTCATATAAAATAACAAAATAGTTGTTCAACAGATCCGCAAGCTTCAAGTCCTGACAATCAGTACCTATATTATCTGCTTATGGTGCTATCAACAACAGCATGTTTAACTTTCTGCTTTTACCTGCCATAAGATAAGAAGGCATTTGGGTTATCCAACAAAATAAAATATGCTTTTAATTATAATCTCCAATTTTCATCAAATTTGCAACCTCTTAGATGAACTATTTCAGAATGGCCAGAACATGCAACTTGTTTTCTCCAAATTTATGAATCCAGTTTCAATGTTTTTATTTAACAAAATATTAGTCCAAATGTTACTTTCAATTATTATTTTGTGATACTGTATAGGCATATATGCCTACATCAACGATAATTTGCAGTTTCAACTTTATACTGTGGATCAACAAATTAATACAATCAAAAAAATATCTATGTTAAAGTTAAACATATCACATTCACCATTGTGATAACATAGGCCTAGCCTAACCAAGTTACCGCAGGTCTAGGTCTAAAAGCTCAGGATTTCATCAGATATATCATCATGCTTAACGGCTCGAAATTTTTTTTTTTATCAAAATTACTTGACCCTAGCCTAGACAACATCGACCATTTCATTTATTTGTTTCTCCTCAATATACAGGTTTAACAGTAAACATTTACTAACATAAATGCAAATACAACGAGAAAGGAAGTGGCCTAGAAAACCTTCACAAAATTGAACTGCTGACGCTAAGAACTCACCGTCAACAGTTGATAAAACAGCCGAAAACAACCAAGTGGCAGTACTGGTACTTGTAGTAGACCTACTAAAACTAATCTGGAAGAGCCATGATGAGTTTCCACGAAGTGATAGTTCCGTGTCTGACGGGGACGCCGTCTGCTACCTGTGTACGGTACGTCTGCTGTGCTGCATGTAACCTTGAGAAGATTCGTGCAATATTATGCTTGGATCGTGTTGGCCTCGTACTTCGTAGGTATTAGTGCAACTTCCCGGTACTGGAGTGAAAAGTAATTAAAGTATAGTACTTGGCAGTAATCAAAGGGGTTTCTTTCCAGCTGATGCACGACCAGTTCACATATGTACAGGTCATGGTGTGCATATTTGTAAAGTCAACAGAACAAAACCTATGAAACAGTTATTAGAGCACACTACAGGTCCCTAGTAGAAAGGAACTCTGGTTGCTACGAAAATGATGCGCCTTCTATGGAACGCCATGCGGCGGGGTAAACAGTGCACTACTCTTTAATTTTTACACCATCGCCACATGGATGAGTTTTTATTTTGTTTATTATAGATCAGTGATACAACCCTGCTCCATGCCTATGTTGTATTTCTAAGCCATTTATATTCTTTAAGAAATGTCAGTTTAAACATCTAAGGCTCATTAATTAAGGTGGCTGGATTACCTAGTCTAGCAGGTAGACATTAGACGGGACGCAAAACTCAATAGGAAAAAGACGACTTCTGTGGTTTCAATAACATATTTGAAATAACATTTATGTTTGGGCTAGATTGCTATCAAAGGGTGCTCTGATATTACAATTTCTAAAGAATAGATTAACATTAAGGACTGCACTGTCCCATTTATCGTTGGGCGCAGAACTATTTCAATGTCACGTTTCAAGTTAAATGTGAGCCACCCTCGCAAAGTTGTTTTTGGCAGGATTGTGGGGACGACACTTAATATGTTATCTCAAATATTAAAATGAAGACACTCATATGTTGCAGCTTCGGATATCGAAGGTTTCATCCGCAAATAAGTAGTAAAGAGCAATCGAATGTTTCTACGGTATAATTGAACGTCAACCTAGAGTAATAGCAATTCATCAAACTAGGGAAAGCTTTATATTCTAATCCCTTTTCTTCTTTACACTTTCTCCTGACTCTAGTCTCCACCCAGTCTTTTCCTGTTTTCTAACTTCCATGTGGCAAGAAACAGTGGGAGCGGATCACTTTGATAAGGTATTCTGAAATGGAGAGAGTTGGATTCCCTGCTCCGATAAAAAAAAAACCTTAGTTATAGCTGGGGTTTTGTAGAACTTGACCACAGAAATTAACTTCACGGAAACTCTAATTTAAACGATGGCGCTAGACTGATTTATCATATACAATTCAGATTTCCAGCTGATAGCCGCGTACTGAAGCTTCAAATTGTACGCCGACTGAAAAAAAGTTCGCGACAGAGACGACACGGTCACGAGAAAGAAAATGGCATTAAGTAACCAGGAAAGGGATTCCGTCAACGATGCATTGGATTGTTTGTTTAATGTTTTTTTTCTTGCTTTTTCGTGTACAGAATACTCTATAACACCGGTCCTTAATTATACTATGATCCGAAGTGCTGGACAGTATTACGCGATGTCGCCCTAATGTTAAGGCCTAACGCAATTAAGAATATGGCTAGGATAGGTTATTGTTACGTTGATTATGCAATACAATTTTCATGTTTCAGCTCGTAAGCTGCATTGTAAGTTGCAAAGCCTGGCCTTAGACCAAAGTTAGTAGCCAAACTGTACAACTGAAATGCATTGTTAGTTTAAAGCAATTGTGATCAGCGTGCTCGCGTAGTAATCTTGCATATTATTGTTTAAAACTGAAAGACATGGTTTGATCAATTGCCTGTTGGCAGGAGGCTGTACTGTGTATGGTAACTTAATATTGTTTCCTACTGACATACTGTACCTTTGCATATAGATAGGCTAGGCATATTGTGGTCTAGTGGTTCTGATAGACAAAGTGGTACATGTTTGAAAGTCAAACTGTAACCACACTTTGACACAAAATCTACACAGACTGCAAAACTTGACCAAAATTGATACTATATGGAAGGATAAACATTGGTTGTGTATTTTTGAAGCACATCAGCGTCATCCTACAACTTTATTTAGCTTAACTTACGCCTACACCTCTTTCCCTGAAATATATAGTTAACATGTTTGATGAAACAAATTATTTGTTCCTCATCACTTTAATGCATTACCTTCATAATTATAACCTCATATAAGTCACATTCATGAAGGATAGTCTTAAACTAAACCACATGAAAGCATATTAGAGATTGTTGTTACAGTTATCTTCTGAAAGAAAAGTTTTGCCCTCACATTGCAATCATTAAAACTTATTACAATCATTAAAAGTTTAAATGACAGTGTAGCTAAGTCAATGGTTTCCATCCAGTGATTTTGTTTATCCAGATGAATACTTAAGGAAATAACGATTAATATCCAAATTTGCCTAAGGTTTAGACTAGGCCTTTTATACTGGCTAGTATGTCTTACAGCTACTGTACCAGCCTGATTCTAAGATACCCAAAGAGTGTTATTTAAGTGAAAGGTTGACATAAAACAAATTTGGAAGTGTCCATTAGGCACCCCTCTTGTTGATGAAAAGTACCAATTTGAATGTGTACCCAGACCACACACCTCTCTCCTGGAAAATAACTTAACAGTAATACAATAAACAAATACTAGTGGTTTGCACTGTGCATCTGATTTTAAACATCCTCTGAAAATAAACGGTAGCCTATTATCTATACTTGTGTAACAAAAACATTGTGTAGCAGGTGGAATCACTTCAGACTCACCCATTTATATTGCTTATTTGTTTATATTCTAGCATTTGCAGAGAAGCCAGTCAAGGAGATTCCCGCAGATTTGGAGAAACTTCTCAACTCAATAGCAGTCACTGGCAGAGCCACGTAAGTAGTACATATCTAGTTGAAGTATAGGCCCTCCTGTAGTATACAGATCTCTAGTACACACAAGGGACCCAGCTTACCAATTAAGATGCTGATGTTAAATATAATACCATGTGGTTGTAAAGGTTTTGTGAATGATTTAAACTGATTT